>JALDNG010000026.1:3317500-3360000 GCA_024349245.1 Neodontobutis hainanensis
TATTTTTTAATTTATTTTACTATCCCTTTATTATCCCTGTGTAGTCGGCAGCCATACCAGGGCGCGCCTAGCATGTTTTTTCATATTGGTGGGCGAAACCGGAGTACCCAGAGGAAACTAATCCAAGGACAGAGAGCTTCTTGCTGAGAGGCAAGCGTGCTAACCACTGCACCTCTTCCATCCTGTGTCATTGCTATGACAACAAGAAATGGGCTGAGGTCAAACAGCCTGACCCTAAATGAATAGTAATAGCCTATATAATCATTATGGGTGGTTGAGACACAAAAAGTGTCCAGTATGTTTAATAGGAAGACCTGATAACGTGATCCTTGTTCTAACAAACAACATTACTCTAATATGTTAAAAGTCTGCAACAAGCTACAACCAAAAGTTGGCAGAGGTAACAAAAAAAACGACATGTGCATGAACAGTATGTCAAGGAAGAAGCCCTTATGACTTAAGCCTTGTCATAACAAAATACATCACTATTTTAGCACCTCCTTTATTGCAACAGGCCTTCTTGTACTTCACATTTCCACTGTGTCCCATCCATAGGTCTACAGAAGCAGTAGAAGGAGAGATTGAGATCACTTTAAAAGGAATACCAACCATGCCATTTTTATCCGGAATAACTCTAATTCACCTTAAATCTGTTCAATCAAAGCTTAGACCAGAAATCTCATTCTCAGACACGTTCTCTCTGTATCCCACACTGCAGCTGTTGCCAACAGACCATAAATATCACCTCACTCTGTATATACTGCACATAGTCTTCACTTGGCAATGGATTCTGGTGCCAAATGCTTTTGTTTTTAGAATTATAGGGACTGATTTGTGCTATGAAGTGTTATTAAGGACAATGGGGTGTTGCAGAGCTATGGGGTTAGGTGTGATGGAGGTATTCCTAATGAATGATAAATCAGCTGTGTCAGACTGTGTTGACAACGTGGCTCTGATGGGAAGGAGTAAGTTTGTGAGTTATTGCATGATTATTCATGTTAATAACATACAGCAACAGTGTGTGTATACTTGCTTCAGAGTAGAAGTAACAGAGTAAAAAGAAGTTTCCTCTATTGACTCACTTCAAGGCTGTATTTTGCTGCCCTCCTTTCTTTCCTGTGGGCTTTTTTTTTTTTTTTTACAAGGAAACAATCAAACTCACGGCCACGGAAGTCATCGTTCTCGGGTGTCTCCGTGTAATCCATCAGCCTGTTGTTTTCTGTCTTATTTTAGGCCACGCTTGGTCTGTCCTGTTGTGTTTTTCTAATCTAAAAATGGAAGAATAAGTCTGTGAATACACCTAGACTCTAATAATATCAGCACATTGTATGATTGATAGTCATAACCTATACATGAATTCCAGAGCAGGTTTCTTTTCAAGATATTCAACGACATCAGGCGCTGAATTAAACACTAAGAGGTGTGCAAGTTTTTCCACTGCACGTTCATATTGCACACGGGGCGAGTGCTGTTGACTCTAGATAAAAAATATGAATGAAGCATAGCTTAAGTTGGTCCCATGTGCCCCTCAAATAACCTGTCGCTCTATTGGTTTGTCTGGGTTGGGCGTTTGAGTGTAGGTTGGGCCAGACTGTGTGGTATGTGTCCTCAGCAGGCTTTTGTGTCTTTGTACAATGGTGTCCTATTGACCAACTACTGTAGCTACTTAAACTTTCCAGGAACCTTTTTCAAAGTTCAATTTCCATAGCTCTAGCCATGGCATGTTTGTTTTTTTAATTGTTTCGAGCAATATTCAAAATCTACAATATTAACCTATACACATAATTGAAAAGTGTTTTGTGTGTTAACGTTTTGGCTGCTGTTTTGATTTTAAGGCTTAGGTGGTGAAAGGACACTGTGTATGTTGAGCAACTGTAATTCCATGTCAGGTTAGTGAACTGTGCCAGGTTAATGAGCAGGATGGCAGATTGCGAGGTGTGGAA
Source organism: Neodontobutis hainanensis (assembly GCA_024349245.1). Taxonomy (NCBI): domain Eukaryota; kingdom Metazoa; phylum Chordata; class Actinopteri; order Gobiiformes; family Odontobutidae; genus Neodontobutis; species Neodontobutis hainanensis. The sequence goes on from JALDNG010000026.1 coordinate 3,319,444, forward strand.
TGAGGAGCATGCTGCTAAACAATACACAACTCACCTCACTGCGAACAATGGTGACAAAGCAGACACCTCTGTGACCACAAAGCAGAGGTCAGGTATAGTTGTTTCCGTTCCATTAAAATGAACAGAAAGAGTTCTGGGATAGTGTGTGAGATTTCGTTTTTGTTCTTTTTTTTATTTTATTTTACATTACAACATATTTGCATATCCTCATTACTTGTAAATAGTTATCAACAATGTTGTTTTGATAGCAATAAATAAAAATAACCCATGTTTCATAGATGAATGTTGTAAATACATATTGAGACATAACAGCACCCAATGAATGTGCACCATTGCAGTGGCAGTCCTGTAAGAGGTGCAAATCCTGAAAATACTCAGTGAAAATGTGCAGGATTTTAGGTTCATTTCAAACAGTCCAAAGTGCTTCGCCAAAAACCAGATACCAGGGTTATAGTTTTTTAAATAAACAGCAAGTATCACAAAGACTATGTCTTCATTAGCCCTCTAGATAAAGAATGCTACTTGTAGGCAGTTTAAGCATGTTTTCTGTTTGAGTGACGTATCCTGTAGGTGCCCTGTACTTTGGTTTATAGATCTCTGGTTGTAACACACCTTTGACCACCTTTAAACTACTGAGGTGTGTAATAACTGTTTTTGTTTTTGCTAATTATATTAGTATGGTACACTGTTGATTCAAAACAGTTATGCTTTTTAAGCTTTAAAGACCATTCCTATGTTTTAGCTCTGTGTCTGACTAAAGTGTGCTTTTCATTTGGGTTTAAAGGTGTGTTTGAGTTTTTAAGTGGTGCAGCTACAGTAATCGGTGTTGCACCAATCTAGGTACTTCCTCCAAACTCTGTGTCCTTCTGTTGGAGCGCATATAGTTTGACTCAACTAAGTTACATGATGTCTTACCTTTGTTGTAAGCGACTGGACTGAGATGTACTTTTAGTACTAGTGCAGTCACATGCACGTTACAGAGGGACATACAACTGACTGAGAGACTGTTTTATATTACTTTTAGTTTACCTTATTTGTACTGTATGTCAAATGTTGTATGTATTGTATATTTCTTCTATCCAACCAAGGGTGCTTTTGCATCCCAGCAGAACCAGGTCTGCCCTTATCTCTCTTGTTGCTATAGAAATGGTGAACTGTGTCCCAAAGACTCCACTGTGCACAGCGAGTGATTAAAACTGTACAACACATCCCACAAGCAACACATCACGTCAGACTTTGGCACAATGAAAATAACCTCACATATCTGTCACACAAGCACCGCTGTTTCTGTCACACCGTGTGATGTATAGGACCTTGGTGCAAACCCAGAGCAGACAGATGGTGGAAGTTTTGATTTAATGGCTGAATATTAGTTGAATAAATTCCTGTGCTGTGCAAAACCGTCCAACACACACACTCTCTCACAGTCTATGACACGGCCTGCAGAACAGAGGAGAGTATCCTGTTTGCTTGGAGACTGTAATAGAATGGGGCAGTCAAATAGCAGAACCCTGGGAACGATCGTGTGCGGCTGTAGACAAAGGAGAAAAAAGCCATTTCTCACCAGCGCTCGCTCATAATTTGGCTGGACTGTGGCCCTTTCCTCTGTCTCTGTCCCACAATTGAGTTGTCTATAACAGTGCACACATTGAGCTGTCAAAGAGCTGTCTGACATGACAGAATGGTGCAAGAAAATGGAAGTTGGTATTATTCATATGCACAAAGACACAATAAGGATAAATGAACACATAAAAGTTGCAGTAACACAAGATGCTGTTGCAGTTGTCTGTAAAGTCAAAAAATAAGCTTCTACTCATAGAATAAAATATGGTCTAGACCAGAGAAATAAGTGCTATCATATGTGAAGCCTTTGACTCCAGGATCCAGAAATAAAAAAATCAACAAATGTAACCCTGTGAACAAAGAAGTGACCTAGTGCTTTAAATGCTGCAAATAAAACACCTGGAAGTCCCAGTTGACAAAGGAGCACCCCACTGCTCGGCCGGCTCTCTTCACACTCCACAGGTTTTACTGAGGCGTAATGAAGCCACTCACTTTCCACACAATTGAGTGTAAATGCAATGGTAGGGGTTGTTTTTTTGTGAGGAGCTGTCTATTTAGCTCTATGTCTGTGTGTGTGTTTGTTTAGGGGGGGGGGGGGGGGCTGCAGAGGTAGCAGCTTTGTTCTATCCTGTGACTTGTTTGACTGAGCTAATGACTCCAATTTCAAAGGTCACTTTATATTGCTTCAGTGTTCCTTAAAGGTTTTGAAGTTCTTATAGATTTTTGATAAAGAGTAGCCAGATTTGGTAAATAGTAATATTGTTAGCAGGGAATTGAAAAGGTTTTACAAGGAACTGGAAGAATATTGAACTACAAAGTAATATTTTACCAGGTAACAAGTACAGAACCTTGCCTAACACGGAAAGTTTATGTTGTTGTATAACCACTGGACACGAGTTGATCTAACAAGGACATTTCCCGTTTTTTCTGAGGCTCCCACTCCACCCATCATTCGAACTGAACTGATGAGTGTGCGCAGTGGTGACAACGCGCATGCCTCTCCCATCAACAACAGTCCAGCAGCACGTTGGCCAACAGTCATAAAGCTGGGCAGTGCTGTTGGTGCAGATGAGTCGGGATGTCGCCGTATCGGCAGTAAAGCAGCACCTTGTTGCTGACAGCCTTGGATTTCCCTCACTGGAAGGGCCAGCTCGGACCGGGCTGCCATAAAGCACAGTTGGAACACAACCTTTGGTCGATTCCGTAGACTTAAGCAACAGATGAGAATACAAGCCCTTCACACAATTATGCACAAGAACACAAACATCACACATTGCACGTGTGAATAATGTGGATACATAAAGGAGCAAATATGTCCATCTCCACAAAGTCAATGCAAACAGGTGTTTGTTTCCAGTACTGTACTACAATTATCAAATATATTATGTCAAAATGATGCTTCATGGAAAACCAAACATAACCAATGTCAAGTAAAATATGAATCGGTTTATTCACTTTTTAAAGAGCAATGAGGAAAAGAAAGAACAAACAATACACATTCATAAAATACAAACAATAAAGTTAGATTATTAAGTTTACAATAATTTCCCACTCTTTTGGTGTTGTCTTCATTTTTTTTTAAATTGCACTTTGTTAATCTTCATTTTTAATCAGCGTCTGATATGTAATGACATTTGAGTCGTCCTGAATTGAACATAATTTTTACAAGAGACAGTGTGTATTCAATGACTCTTGTAAAAAGGAATCAGTCATATAAGCATTGTGTTAAAGAGGCTATAGAGCCGCAGCCACTCACACTTGGAACACTGAACCATGGGCTGTAACTGCTGTGTTTAGGGTCCACCGTGACTTTCTGTCCTTATCTCAACATAAATAATGTGTCTATAAAGGTTAATCATCTACGCCATGTTAATGAGACATGTTTAACAACCATAAAAAGGTATTTTCAGCCCATTTTCTGCTCAGGGCAATAAAAGGTTGTGTTCTTGTAGTTTTCTTGGTGAAGCTGTGGGTGTAAGCAACAACATCCTAAAAAAACGTATTACTATAAAGGCCACTTGGGTGTATTTTATATTCCATTATGATTGTCATTGCAATTGATGTGCCTTCCTCCATAAACAGAGATTTCATTGAGGCTTCACTGGCAGTGTCTTGTCTGGTTTCAGCTGAACCAAGCTTCTTGTTTAGTCCTGATACACCTGTTTTCTTTGCCTCTGTGAGAATCCCTTTGTAAAACAGCTCACTAGACGCCCCATGGCCTTGTTAAATTAAGCTTGGTCCAGTTGAGCTGCTCCTGAGCTGGTAGACCAGTTGTTACAGTGTATAACAAGTACACAGCGGGCCAAACACATGCTGTACAGCGGAAACACTCCTTGGCAAGGCACTGTTTTCTGCAGACTCACAGAGAAACTCTCCATTACGGCCTACTGTTGTTTTAAGTCCTGGGTGGGGGTTCAGAGCAAGCTCACGCTTGAGACAGACACCATGAGTTGTGTGGTGCCATGGAGGTTGGGGTAAAGGAATAGTCCTCATATTTAATATCCACATGTCCCGTTGCTGTGCTATCCAACTGAGAAGCCGACTGTGGAGAAAACGGACACACTTACATTTAGCTTGTTGTTTCATACAAAGAGTAACATCAAGTAACAAAGAACAATGTCATGAAAAACACACCTGATTAGCAGATGTGACTGTTTGGCCAGCATATGGAGAGGGAGCCATGTTGGGTTCACTCTTAATAGTGGAGGCGTGTTCAGAGACCGATAGGGAACTTGGAGAGTTTGCGTCAGATGTACTGCTGCCGCCTCCTAAACAATCACTCTAGTGTTAGCTTTTTAAACATTTTTTAAACGACTAGCTTTATGGACACAACCATAAAAGCTCCAAACGTACCTGTTTTATTCTTTGGCATCTTTGGTTTGCGCTTCCTCGTTTGAATACTTTCTTTCTTCATGGCCAGAGGTCGGGGCACCTGTGGGGAGTGGAGAAACACACATTAGCCGAGTAAACCTCCTTGGCCCTGATATGACAGAGGCCACAGTGTCATGACAACCCACACAAGGCTTTCCTCCCACACTGCACTTTGAAAACAATGACCACAATGCCCTTGGAGAGGGTTTATGCTGTGCAAATACTGAACTTTTACCGACTGGAGCAGAGCTGTTGCTGTGACGGACTGAATTAAACTGTACTGACTTACCCCATGCAGCTTCATGTAGAGGCCACAGGCGTTGCACACTGGCTCCCCTTCAGCGTTACGTCTCCATAGTGTGGTGGTGCTTGTGTGGCAGTTAGTGCAGCACAGGCCGGCTCTGCGAGATGTTGACTGCTGTAGGCACAAAATGTATAATAAGGTATATTGAATTTGATTGGTAAAACACATAGAAGCGCCATTGGTTATAATATTTTGGAGTGACTATAGAACACTAAAGAACATTGTAAAATGTACAACCCAAGTGTCATTGTTTCTCTCTAAGTGGTGTGATGAGAGAAAAAAAACAGTGCAGCACAAAGTCACGTTGCACTGGAGAGCCCCGTCTAAAAACGGCTCTTCCAAGGGCAAGGTCGCTGCAGGACAAATAAAAACACAGAAAAAGAAAAAAAACAGGGCAGTTGTGGAAGAAGGTTGTTGAGCAATTCACAGCAGCTGCTGCTGAACAGAGGCATGTCCTGGGAAACGTACAGCCGTGAGTGAGTCCCACCTCTACAGAGAGCTTTGCTTTTTCCTCCAGTGCCTTTAAAAAAGTCTTCAATAAATATAAGTTTGCTTTTTTAGTTGGGTCTCGCTATTAATTATCATATAATTTTACAAATAACAGTGTCTTGCAGATAAGCTTGCTGAACAGTATGATTATTTATTTATTTAGCCATCACACAATGCAAGATTTGCCTTTTTTTACTTAAGATAGATTATAAGATAAGTCAGCCTTTACAAATTGTGAGCGTGATGTGACAGCCTTTTATAATAGGGGTATTACTGTGTTACTTTAGAATAGTACAAATAAGTATAGTACTAATAGTTCTTTGCTCTTTTGCTAGACGTACACGAAATGCATTTCGCTGTTTAGATACACCAAGCAAGCTCTTCTATGACTGTGTGGTCACGTGTCTTACCAGCCGTTTCTGGGGCTTGATGAGCGGCCTGTTGATGCCGTTCATCTTGTGGTAAAGGCCGCACGCGTTACACAGGTAGTGGCCGGTGCCGTCTCTGCGCCACAGCGGCGTGGACACCGAGCCGCAGTTCACACACTCCCGGCCCTCGGTGCACATGTCGTCTATAAGTTCTGGAAACACAATTAGACAAGACTCAGATTTGTTGTATAGGCCTATCTTTCTATCTTTTTTTTTTTGGTCCAGTCTGTCTTTAAGACAAAACGTTAACAGCCGGATTGGACAAGCCTATTTATTTGAAACCGTCAGAGTAAAGTGTGACGCAAGACGTGATTTCTTGCGTAATAAGTCCGACCTTAAACAATAGCCACCCGGTAGTAACCAAGGTCAAATTAATGTATAAAGTTTTACGTATTAATTCTGCATTGTCTCAGGACAAAACAAATTTTAAAGAGTCATTCACACAATAAAGAAAGTGAAAGTCATAAAGTCACCAATGAGTCCCAATTCCATAAAACCTCTGTACAGAGCTGCTCTTGTGGCACTGTGTGATATGATGTAGGCCACAGCAGATAAATATCACATCCTAAACGCCAGCTAATTGACGTCAATCTCAGTTTTAGGCACTTTTGGAAACGGACATAACTTCTGGTTTGCGGTTACGTCAGAACGTGACGAATAGCTGCGCGAGGAATGTAAAGACCAGGTTGTGCGTGTGACGAGGAGACATCAAACCCCGCATGTATCCCACTCGAGACAGCCGGATAGAGGGATGTGTGCACGTGGGGCGGAGAGGGGAAGGGGCGCGCTCTGTTATCAGCCTCAGGATCCAGGGGTCTGTCCATCCATCACTGCTCTGACGCACGACGGACTCCGAATTCCGAATTATTCACTGGAGACAGCCTCGGTGCTCCTAAAGTGACCCACATCAGCGGCTGACTTATAACTTTAATGGCAGTTATGTAAATGCGAATAAAACTCTGCTGGAGTAGGCAATTTCTGTGTCACTTCAAAATAAAAATAAATATCGTGAAAAAAACGTTAACTGGACTTTTTTGAAGCTTACATAGGCCAGCTACAATACAGGCCAGAATGCATTTTATTAATTGTATTGTTAGTGACATTGTTTATTAATGGATGGATGGATTAATTAATTGCATTTTTGGAAATTAAACTGTTATTTGGTGAGTTTCAATTCTGGTGTTAATATGAAATAACGGTGATAATTTATTATTATTTTTGGCTCTAAAATGCATCACATATAATGCAGAGATGCACACAAGCAAATATATCACATTAAATATGATCGTATATACTGTTTTCAAATTGTGCCTACTGAACATTTAATACAGGAGTAGGATTAGGCAGTACATTAAAATGATAAAGCAGCATTAAGATGTGTTATGTCGATGTAACCCCATGTGCCCCCATTTGTTATCAGATTAATTAAATGCTGACAAAAACCAGGCTGTTTATCTCTTTTATCAATCATAATTAAAAGGAGACACTGAAGGATTGATAGCTCAATCCATCCACCAGCTGATCAAGGCTCCTAAATACGTCAGCCATCAGATTTATACTTGAAAACACTAGACTTTAATCAGCCCTGGTTGAAGTTTGGCCTCTTGCTCTGCTCCAGGTGATAACCGCTGTCATTGTTCAGACGATGGCTCTGTTCCCTGCCACTGAGTCTCATTGTGTATTGAAGCGTGTCATTACAACGGTCTGGGATTGAATTAACATTTTAATTGATTATTTTTGAAAGGTCCTCGAAGGTGGAATGTGTATTGTCCAGAGCTACAACTAATGCGGTGAGTTTAACAGGTTTTGATTAGATCTGCTGATGAAGACTCAATACAATCAGGACAATCATGCAAGTGGTAAAAAACATTAGTAGTGTCCTTTTTAAAACAACGACTACGACTTGAAAGGTTCGTCTAAATTTGAGTTTTGTCATGACTTTGTCATGGTGTGTAATTTAGTAATTTAATCCGACGTTACATATATAATAATTTGTTGCATTATTTTTAATCAGAATTTTGAGACCAGAAATTATTTAGGTTCCATATAAACAACCTGTAGACAACATAAAGAAAATATGTAACATTCCTATTAAACCCTTTTTTTAGATGCAGCTCAACAATGACATCTCAAAACGAATGCAGATTAATTTGGAAACTATTTGATTAACTACAGTATTATTTTGTAAAATTCAGTCTCTTTGGGAATGTGTGCAATAATAAAAACTTTATATCACTGAATCGAAAACATTAAGCTGAAACAAAGCAAAAATACACTTCTAAGCCTTCAGCCTTGGGTGCATGCGTGCTGGGCCTGGACTCACCCAGACTGGACCTCCTCGCGGACAGGCCTCCCTGCCGGCCCTGGAGACTGATCACACCGCTCTCGAAGGGCCCCGGGGTCCAGGAGGACGTTGCCATATCGGGGCTCATGTAGGAAGCGTAGGGGTTGGAATAAGATCCTCCCACGGGACGCGCTAACGCGCTTCCGTACTGCTCATGCCGCGCGCCGTTCCCCAGCACCAGTGAGCTCTGGTAGGCTGCTTCACGGCCAGTGTTGGAGCTCACCGGCGGGCTGTGCGAGTAGGAGAAGCCCGGGGTAGGGTGTGGGCTGCTGGGCGTGAATCCAGAGGTGTCCGCGGGGCTCTGAGGCCAGGCGTGGTGCGTGCTCAAGCCGTGCGTCTGGTGCGGAGAGTCGCAGGTTTGCAGGTAGGGCAGCGTGGGCAGCATGGCGGACACTCTGGTGGTGGGCACGTACACCGGCGAGCTGGACGCGTGCATGTAGTTCCCCGCGTCGTGCGCATAATGGGACTGGTTTGAGGACAAGGCCAGGCTTTGGTACATGTTGGGGATTTAAGGTCCCGTTGAGGAGATAGAGTCTTTAGGAATCCCAAGTCTTGTCCAAACTCGATGACTTTAGAATTAAACTAAAAGTTCTCTGCCCTGAAAAAAGAGAATATTCAAAATTAATATTTGAACTTAAATGCCTGTAATATGTCTATACCTTTTTTCTCAGGTTTTATGAACACGTTTCAACCACAATAATCTTGCCACATTTTCGTTGGGGGCATACAAACGGGATTGTCCCCATAATGCAAACGCAAATATTTATCTACTATCTTTTGAAATTTGTGTGTCACAAAAATAACAAATAGACTAATATATTGATTTGATTTTATGTTGTGTTAACGACAAAATGAATGTCAGACCTTGGAACAGATTTATGTACATGAAGCACAGTATGTCATTAACAGGCTACACAACCGAGTGTCATTAACTACAATATTTTCGTGCAATAGACTACTTGTAATATATTGTCATAGAATATAAACACAAGACGTCTGAAAAATTGGCGCGTGAGTCAGAAGGTGGAGAATAACCTCATTCACTGTGAATTACATTTCACAGTTGCAAATAGAAAACGCTTGACTTGAAGTAGCCTTGTCCTCACATAGGCACATCTAAATACACCTTTTTGTCATAGGTCTATGATTAAAAGTGGCATGCACATAATATAGTTCTGCTCCATCAGATAGTTACATCCGTCATATTTCACCTGTATCAAAGCGTCTGACACAACGTGGATTTAAATGACATTGTGATGGCTGATATCTGTCTGCGTATCAGCGAGCCCCAGATACTCCGCATCCTACTCACTGCTATGCCTTTCCAATCACAGCCATAACGGAAACCAAATCAAACAAGACGAGAGATAGGGCGCGCATATTCTCTATCAATACATAAAGCCCGATCACATAAAGGTCTTGATAATGGCTGGTGCGCTATTTCTCTCCAAGTGCTGTGAGTGTAGCCTATTATCTCACCAGATAAGGACAGTCGGGTGATAAAGCTCTGCGGTCCTCAGTCAGCTCCACAGAGCGCGGCTGCGGGGAAAAGAGTCCGGACGAGCGAGCACAAGCAGCGGAGACTCTTCCAAAAATGTTGCGTAAAAGTTGCGCGTAAACTTTGGGAAATAAATAAAGCGAAACGTGGCGTCCTCGGTCCTGGAGGTGAGCAGAGTCTCTTCTTCCTAGGCTGTATCTGGAGATAGTTAGTGTCGCTGATAATTGCTGATATGCTCTTGTTCGCTCCCCAACTGGAAAATTTGTACGGGAGAGGCCCACGTGACGTATAGCCCAGCGCTGCTCCGAGGTAGGCCTTAAAGGGGGGCGGGAGGGGAGGAGGGGAGAGGGGGTGTAGAGGACTCAGGACTACACTTCACTGCACCTGCGATCTCCCTTTAACCCTTTTACACGGGATTCTATGAAATTAGGTTTGATTTAAATCAGGATTATAGGACAGGACCAATGGCACATAAAGTAGGACATTGAAAAATGGGTTAGATTGTGTTTGAAATTGGGACTCAAGCTATATTTTGTCATCTGAGGTCTTTTTAATCATCGCTATATACTGTAAATTGTGAGACGGAATAATAGCTTCGTAAAGCGTTCAATGTTTTGCCTGTAATACTGCCATCACAAAAGAATAGTGAGAGGTTAAATGTATTATCTGTTTTCATATTAAAGTGGCGGAGATCTTGGTAATTCTTTTCACTTTGTATCATAATTTACGGATACAACAGTCGATCATTTTAAACTAAATGCTTGGTTGCCATTAGGCTAATGTTCAGATTGTTTTACACCACTATAAGCCGAGAGCATTGAGTAGACCAAGAACAACCACCGACAATATATCATTTAGACAATTTAATCGATTCCAATTAAATTTTATACCACATTTATAATAGCAGAAAATGATTTCAGTTTTATCAGTTATGTTTTTCCGTTTTTTATCTCGTTACTGTTGGGCGTCCTTCGTCCTTTCCGATAAGCTTAATGTACATTTACACAGTGCATTTAGGATCATCAGGTTGAATTTCGAAAAATATAAATAAAACTAAATAAAAGCCTGCGGTTGTTCTATTAGCCTGGCATAGCAGAACTGCACAAAAAGTTAACATGGAAGTTAATTTGTGGTGTTTTTTTTAGCCTAATAATTATTATAATTTTTTGGAGGGACGTTTGTGCGTAAACACGGTGGAGGGCCGTAAAGAAACACATAACGAGCAACACATAAGGTGCTTTGATCATACTGGCTTTGATGCTGTCAGTAATAGGCAGAACGTTTCATTCAGTTTCACGTAAACTGTATCATCCCAAAGAGCGTTGCAAGAGCCTTGTATATTTTTCCAATCGATAGCGGCTGAAATAAAACAACGCAATTATTTATATTTATTGTAAATGGGTAATACTGTGATATTTATATCATTTGATAGAAGTATAATTCATGTACGGCCTGTCAATGTTTAACCTAACCAGTCTGTATTTTGCCATGGTATTATTTAATTATGTGACAGCATTTTTATCTCGCTGTATTTGAATCTGAAAAAACATTTGATAATTAAAGCTCGTCTTTAATTAAAAAGCAGCGCGTGTGCTTTTGGTCGAGACGGTTCTCCATGGCACAGTCTGCACCGGCGGAAATAGCATTAAGCGGCGGACTGTGGCAGAGTCTGTCTCACAGCAGTAATTAATGGTCCCGTTTGTCTTCCACAGTCCTCCATCTCCAGCGCGTCAGAGGAGTCTGACTGTCTGCGTCCGCGCGCACTTTGGCACTCAAAGGCCATTATAAAACGTATGCTAATATCTATATGAAGGCTGTGTGGCCTCAACATAAACTGGCTGTATTTGTTTTTATTTAATTTTTAATCATTCCAATAAAAAAAGTTTTCCCACAACATTAGACAAAAAAACAAAAAAACATTCAACAACAACATAAACATATCTTGTCTCATAAAAGCAGGATTATCACAGCTCAGGCAACAGCCCATTGCAGCAGATACAGTCAGGCCCTTATCTTCTCCATTCAGTCACACCTTCATATTTATTACCTGCTGCACAAAACACCACAGCACATTATCCCAAAGTGCACGTCACCCTGACATGTGCCGCAATACAATTTCATTTATCTTCTATTATGTTTGTTTAAATTTTTGCTGATTTAGTATAAAAATTGTCAAAAATGTATATAAAGTTCAGAAAGAAAGGAGAAACACTTTTTAGAAAAAACTAAACAGTAAATTTAATAATAAAGCAGTTGATACATTTTTTACATATCACAGTTTTTACTAACTACTAAACTAATTCTGACTACTCAAGAGCCCAGGAGACTTGGTTCGAGTCCTGGACGGGTCATTTGCCCAATGTCATCCTCCTCTCTCTCTTTCTTGCCCCGTTTCCTGTCGATTTATCAATAAAGGCCAATAAGAAATGTCTTAAAAAAATTATTATTACTGGCATAGTTTCAAAAAGGCGAGCAAAATAAAATTTTTGTTAGCCATATTAACTATGCAATAAGTCATTTTTACAAGTGTAATAAATTAAACAATGTGAATCCAAAATAAAAAAGTTAAAAGAAAACAAAAACAAACAAAAAGCTACATATCAGAGCCCAGTGCTGGTAACAGATGACATATCCTCCATTCAGTCACATGAGTGAGCAGCAGCCACAGCAGGCCTCTGGATAGTCCTCTGCAAACACCCCATCGTCTGTGACGAAGAACACATAGAACACTCCTCTCCACTCGTAGCTCACTTTGGTTAGGGCAATCAGCTCGATGGTTTGACGCTGGATTAAAAAGAACATTGCACATTTGGTTACATATTTTTTACTCTCACAAAATAATTACTTTTACTTGAGTAATAATTTAGATCATTACTGTTACCCCACACTGAGTGAGTCATCTTGTAAACTCACTGTATTTTTATTGACATACAGAATTTTGCTATTTTCTGTCCAGCTCTGGCAGTGTTCCAGAGTAGACAAGAAATTTGTTTTTGTATGGCAAAATATCACAACAACAGCCACCTCAAAGGGCTTAAATAGACTGCACCAGACAACATCCCCTGATGTCAGACCCTCCATCAGATTAAGGAAAAAAATTAAATAAAAGGAAAAAAGATAAACCTCCTGGAGATCCACAAAAGGATGGATGCAATAGATGTGTCCAGGACAATGAGTGTATGAGTGAGCTGTACCTGTTGTAAAATACGTGACGTTTGGCTAAACTTCTCACGGTGCTCTTTCACAATCCTCTCTGACGTCTGCACGACTGTACGTTCAGGGAAGCATGTCACTGGATAAACCTGCACCACATGAAGAATTTATATATTATCTGGTTTAGGTTGCACACAAAATTGTGACAAATTGTCTTGTGTGTTCTTTTACCATTCTTCCAGACTCTGTTTGCAGCACTCGTCCAGGCATATGATGAATGTAAGGCACATCCGTAGCACCCTGTTCACAGGTCTGCTCATCCTGGTGGTTAGTCCTGAAATTTTGTTTTCTCCATATTTAAAAATATAAAGTAGTGTTGTAGTTCTCAATCTGTATTCATAAACATTTTTACTCAGTCTGGTCTTTAACATAAAGAACGTCTGACTTACGGAGAATGTAATTCCGTCAAATATGGCTCAGTGAAGTTGTTCGGAGATGTTTGATATTTTGTGATGTCACAAATAACTACGTCCAAGACTGTCACATAAATTGTCCATATTTTAGGGGGCTCTACCAATAAGAAATGTGCTTGGACATACAAGGTTTTGCAAGATCATAAGATGGGCTTGTGATTCAAGGAAAGAAAACAGAACTGCTTCCTGGTATGCCTTCCAATGTATTTTGCACTGGCCTTGGTCTTGGTCTTACCTATATTTAGTCCTCAATGGTCTTGGGTTGTTCTCTGTACATTTTGATCTAGTTTATTAACAGTGTTCTCCTGACTGCAGGTCTATTGACGGAGGTCAAGAGATTTGTTTTCTGGCTTTAGCATTAGTATTTTAATAAAAAAAAAAAACACACTCACCACTTGACACTGAGGGTGATGGACACTGTGGTCTTCTTGAGGCCCAAGCAGATGTTACATTTGTACTGACCAATACCATTACAATTATTGCATCTGTCACAAAAATCATCAGTGTCAAATAATGAGGAGCATTAGGAACACTGGATGTTTACAAAAAGTAACAACTCACATTTTTCTCCCAAGTCCACTGCAGATGAAGCACATTCTGGTGTACTCAAAGGTGTAAATCCGGCCAAACCCATCACAATGATAACAGTTTTTCTGAAAGATATTGACACTCTTTGAGAATTGTTGTAACTATTTTAGATTCATCCAGGCCAAAATTATGGTCAGTTTGTAAGTGCACTAATATTTTGTTGATAGAGTGGACTTATTGACTTACATAACCAGCCATCATGCAGGAAGAACAGTTCACCTTCCCTAAGCTTAAACAGCGACTGCAGTCCTGTCAGATTATTCATGTCTTCATTTCTGATGCAAGATAATATTGTAAACCATGATAATATTTGTAACTAGGTACCATCACAAATGAAGTATGTGGAACTGGAATGTCCTTTTGTCCAACTTGAAAATAAACAGGCTCATCAACAGTAATGTCCCATGGCTGAGGCGGCACTTGGTCACTGTTGTCAATTATTTCCCCTAACAAAAAAAATGCTAGTTAATTACACTGAGTTCAAACATTAGCTAAAAATATTATTTGTGATAGTTAAGGGTTAGGGTTAGGGTTAGTGTTTCTGACGTATAGAGTTAAAACCGTTTCTGTGCACGCTGAAGGTCCTGGTCTGATGAGACCTACATTACAACATTATCTGCAAAAAGCAGAGACGAAATCATGTGGTCTCCAAACAGGGCTCCCACCGGCCCCTGGCAGCGCCTAGAAGATCTGTCCATGACTATAATGAACAGGACCGGTGACAAAGGGCAGCACTGCCGAAGTCCAACATGCACCGAGAACATGCCTGACTTACTGCCAGCAATGAACCAAGCTCATGCTCCCGAACAGTCCTTAGCAGAGCTCCCCATACTCCCAGATCACCCTCCACAGGATGCTGCAAGGGACACAGTCAAATGTCTTTTACAGATACACAAAGCACATGTAGAATGGTTGGGCAAAGTTGAACCTTCCTGCAGCCTGGAGTAAGCATAGAGCTGGTCCAATGTTCCACGACCGGGACGAGAAAACTGCACTGTTCCTCCTGAATCCGAGGTTTGACAATCAGCTGAATTCTCCTCTCCAGTACCCTGGCATATACAGTACTTTCTATGGGAGGCTGAGGAGTGTGATCCCGTTGTAGTTGGAATACACCCTCCGGTCTGCCAGTCCAGAGGTACTGTCCCCCACTTGGGGTGCCTTGCCACCGAGGAGCTTCATAACTACGTCTGCTTCCTCAGTGGAAGATGTTTCGGTGAGGAGACCCTCAGAGTATAACCTTCCACCGTCCAACAATCTCCCCAGTTGAGGTCAGCAGAGATTTACCTCAACTGTAAACAGTGTTGGCAGGGCACTACCTCCTCCTTCTGAAGCGCTGGACGGTTTGCCAGAATCTCCTCAAGGCTGACCAATAATCCTTTTCCATGGTCTCACTAAACTCCTTCCAGACCCAAGTTTTTGCCTCCACAACTGCCTGGGCTGCAGTCCGCTTGGCCCACAAGCCAACCAGGCTTTATAGGACTCCTTCAGCTTGACGGCGTCCCTTACTACTACGTCTACAATGGAGGTGGAGAACATGGTCCACTCGAACTCAACGTCTCCAACCTCCCTCGGGATCCGATCAAAGCTAAAGGTGGGAGTTGAATATCTCTCTGACAGGGGACTTGGCCAAACGTTCCCAACAGACCCTCATAGCATGTTTGGGTCTGCCGAATCTGTCCAGCTTTCTCCCCCACCATTAAATCCAACTTACCATCAGACGTGATAAGATTACAGCTCTGCCCCCTCTTCACCTGAGTGTTCAAGGCATACGGCTGGAGGTGAAATGAAACCCCCACAAAATTGATCATTAACCTCCGGCCTAGGTTGTCTGGGTGAAATGTGCACTAATGGACACCCTTGTGCTTGAACATGGTGTTTCTTATGGACAAACTGTGACTAGCGCAGAAGTCCAATAACAAAACACCACTTGGATTCAGATTGGGGAGGGGATGGGGGGCATTCCTCCTAATCACACCCCTCAAGTGTCTCTGTTGCTGTTATTGAAGTCCCCCAGTATTACAACAGAGTTCCCAGTGGGAGCACTTTCCAGCACTACTCCCAGAGACTCCATGAAGGCTGGGTGCACTTCCGTCCGGCCCGTAGGCACAGATGACAGAGATCCAAAGGCGCAGGGAAATTACCTGTGGAGGTGAGCCTGACTATATCTCTAGCCGTTACCTGTCAACTTCCCACACAAGCTCAAGCTCCTTCCCCAACAGCGAGGTCACGTAGGACCTGTTTGCCTTGATCAGTGGAGGGATAAAGTCCATTCTTGAATGGTTGCAGGGGTGTGTGATTGCAGTTTATATTCTCAAAATTACCGTGGCTTCACATTAAAAAGCACTGTAAAACGCAGTAGGCCGGTATGATGTACATCTAAATGTACTGTATGAGCATGTAATACTTGCGCAGCGCCACCTTGTGTACCGGGGTATTTCTGTATTACATTAAGCACCATCTAATGTCAGGGAATGAATTTGCATGTTCACTCGGCTCATCGTCAGCGAAAATCGCTTGGGTGTGAACACAGAAAACACGTTGAAAAACGCTGGCAAATAACGCGCGCAGATATTGGTCCCGTGTGTACGGGCCTTTAAGCAGCTCTTCTCATTGAGATTCAATGGTGGAGGAAGTACCCAATTACTCTACTAAAGTGAAAGTCCAAATAAAGGGGTAAAAATGTACTTAACAAAAAGTATCACATTCAAAATCTATTAAACTATAAATCTATTAATCTACTATTAAAGTACTTGCTTTTAAATGTACTCAAAGTATAAATGTATTTGACTCAGCTTTAACAACAACTCAATATAACATTTATTTAAGTAATAAAACAGGTTGGTTGTAGAATAATTAAGAATGATTAAAAACTCATCAATATCAGAATCACTTGAGGACTGTATCCTTGTGGCTCATGAGAACATGAGTGAAAGTATTGTTCCTTAGTCAATCTGATCCATGTCTGTTACCGCTGTTGACTTTTACCTCTGTTTGCAATCTGTTTACTGTGAGAGACACAAACTTTAATGGATCTAAATAACTACAATGAACTGATAGTGGATGATTATAAACTAGCAACGCACTAAGATCTAGTTATAATGCACAAAGAAGTACTGGACTGTGACAGTTTAAAAATATGGCCCAAAAATCACTCTTCCTCTTTACACTCTTCATTGTGCCTCATGTTTTCACAGTGGCATATAAAAAAATATTGTGCAAAAGCACAATAGGTTTAGGTTAACATTTATTTACAACTTTCACACAAGTAAATGTTGGAAAATTTATACCGATAGAAAAACACAAATTTACTTGTACTTGTAAAGCCATGTACAAATGTAGTGGAGTAAAAAGTACAGAAATTATGTGCTCTACAATGTGACGGAGTAAAAGTCAAAAGTAACCCCTGTTAAATCTACTTGAGTTAAATACAGATCCTAATAAATTGTACTTTAGTACAGTAAGAAAGTATTTTTACTTGTTACATTCCACGCTGTTGGGATTATACTAATTTCCAAGACTTTATTCACTTTTCTACACCAAATCCTACATTACCTAACCACTTCAGAAAACCTGAACTACATTGAAAAACTACCAGCCATTAAATTAATTAAGTAATATCCTTTGTTACCTTTGTATGGTTTCACAGTCCACTTTGTAAATCGTCTTTCAGTAAATGTCTCCAGGTGATACTATCCAAAGCAACAATGAAAAGATGAGTTATTGGTAGTGTAATATTCTCAGTTTAAATGCATTTGTATAAAGAATTGCTTACCCTAAATGTATGAAGGGTCTCCATGTTAGTGATGACTGCTTCCTCTGCTGGCTTACCGTAGAGGCCTTGTTCTGATGCATACCTTCTTAAAGCTTTTAGAGCATCATCTCTGCTGATTGATGGGATACTGAAACAAAGAATTTAAGACAACATATGATGTAAGACTACTTTGTGTGTCATTGGGAAAATGCTTTAATACAATGGTAGATTAAAGTCTTTTTAAAGCACTATTATGATTCTTACTCCCACTGTAGATGCTGTGGAGGCTGTGGAGTCTCAGTTTCACTGTGTTGGTCACATGGTACAGGAGGATAAAGGATTTCATCTATACAACACATTTAAGGCATATGTAGTATACACCATGTACAAGAGTAGCCGTTGTGTTATGAATTGAACATTGTACCTTCACTGTCTAGGATCATGTTCTCATAGCCCCGTATGCTGTTGTATCCTGACACGGGACAAGCACTGTGTGAAGATAGAAACACAAATCACTGAGCTATTTTAGTGGCCTTTCACACATACAAATAAATATAAGTTCACTGTCTAACAGAGTTAAATTATGATCAATATATTATACCCCATCAGTACAACATCCAATAACCTAAGGACACAAACAACACATCCTTTTCATATATAAGCTCAAAATAACCAAAAACTATAATGTAAAAAAAAGAAGAAAACAAATTAAAGCAAGAACTTACTTTTTATTTGAGAGATCCATTGTAGCCACAAGGTGTGAAATACCAACAGAAAGACTCACTTCTCCTTTTTAACTTCTCAGTCCTCCCTCCTAATTATCACATTAAGTAAGTGTTACCAAACACAAGGAAATGTAGAAATAGGTAGCAGCGTAGTTCAAGAAATTCCCAAATGACAAAGATTGGAGTACATACCAGGGCAATGAGTTATAATGATGAAATACCAACTCAATTAAATTTGCAAATAGTAAAATATAAAGGAAAGAGGAAATTGAAATTCTTTTTTACAAGTTTTGTCAGTGCTCTGACCTATAAACCCCATGTGTCTGCCTTAATCTCTGTCAGTCAGTCTCGAGAAAACCCACCATGATGGTTAAGCACACAGAGTAATTCTCGTCTCTCAGTACGGGAGTCAGATAGCGCTCTTATGAATGAGGTGAGTGGTGAGGGCCTACTCCACCGCCTCATCTAAACAGTCCATCATGGTGTTCCTCAAGGCTCCGTGTCGGTACATGTGGCACATTTTCAGCTCCCCACGTTCAGTTTGTGGTTATGTCAATACAAAACTGCGATCCATATAAGTGCCACATTTTGCTGTTTATGACAGTTAGTGGTCATGCCTGTGGGGACTGATAGGCCAATCCACCAGGGAGTCATTGTCTCTTCATGGAAATGCCTTCTGACTTTGATCACCCTCGAATGTGACACCACTGTCCTTTAGGGCTGCGTACTCTGAGTTGAAATGGAATTCTAGCCTCTGTCATCATTTTACATACACATAACTTCAAGATAAGTTAGGAATTTTCCAGTGGTATTTTTCTTTGTCAATGACAGAACGGCCTATAGTGGTTGATGTGCGCATACATTTCTGGGATGTGGGTCTTGTTTTAGTTCTTTTTAGGCTTAAACGTGATGCTCACATCAGATAAGCTCTTCTTAGGTCTTCATTCATCACATAAACTGTTCAAACAGCATTCATAGGACTAATAATGGTAAAAGGGTGATTTTGCAGAGTAATTAAAAAAAAGGAGAAGCATACATACATTGAATATGACAGGGATTGACTTGAGTGTAAAGTTTCAGCTCATTTGCACATGCTTGTCTAAATAATATTTGAGTATGTTGAGTTACTGATGGTTTAAAAAGCGTTAGATATTATGTATGTCTGCAGTCAGCCCGGCTGTGGTGTAGTGGATACAAGATGTACAGCAGGGCCATAGACTAATCAAGTATCTTGGTCAAGTGTTTTATTCTTTAACAGACTCCAGTTAATTATACCATCTGATGTAAGAATAATAGATTAACTCTAAGCTCTTTCAGGTGTTCTTTTACATTTGCTTCTGAAATGTATGATTTAGAAAATAATTGGAGGAGTGTATTAGGAATAAGTGGCTCAGATTATCCAAAAATTGCCTTGTATAACTTCATTCAAAATCTAGTACAAATGATTATATTTACATTAAAAAACTTTCCTAAATCTTCTGAAATTGAGTTTGCATGTCCTCCCCATGTTTTTGTGAGTTTCCTTTTGGCACATACAACCGCACCCCCCAACATTCAAAAACATGCATTGGTATTGGTGACTCTAAATTGCCATATGGAATGAATGTGAACGTAAAAGCCAACTCACGTCAGGCCTACAGACGCGCGCCTACGCTGCACGTCAAGTCACACGACGCGGCGCGTGGAGGCCCTTTAAAAAGTAAAACGTGTCAAAAACGTGTCCATAGCAAGGTGGAGTCTGTGTCTGTTAATAACCTGACGATACGAGAAAATTAGCTACGGGGCTGTGAGTGGAAAGAACCCATCTTGTATTAGCATCATACAGAGTTCACCGCTTCAGTTTCCTGACAGACAGTGCAGCTGATGCGGAGACATTGCTGTGAACTGCTCCGTGTTTCCTGGTGTGGCTCATGCTTCACTGCTGTGTTTTTATGCGACTCTCTGACGTTCAAAGCAGAAAATTACTCACAGCAGAAATAAGGAGCAAGTTGTTTATTCAGGCGCGGCAACGCCTCGAAATACAACAGCTGCGTCGAGTGACGCTGGGTTGAGCGGTGGCGTCTTTGCCGCGCGGCGGTGCACCCGGTGTGAGTTGGCCTTAAGGTTGTATTCAGAGTCCCTGACATACAAGTGTTAACCCTGCGATTAATTGTATACCCCACTTCTTGTATGGCAAGCCATTAATAGTTTTTTTGTTTTCTTTTCAAATAATTAGTCTTGTTTTTGTGGATTTCAGTTTGGATTTTCAAAGAGTGGAGAAAAGGTGTGCATTTGGATACATCCATTCTATAAATCAGAAAAACAAAGCCTACCCGTTTTTCTTATAAACAGTTACAATTGGTCCAACATAGTACAGCCCACCTTCTGTATGTTGCTTAAGGCTAACAGCTAATTTGTGTTGATAGTGAGCCCATGGTTCAGACTGGTGTAGCCTACTGTTTTTATATGTGTTGGTAAAGTGAGCCAAGTTGTCTTACTGTAAAAATATAGATTTGTTGGTGTTAATAGTGCAGAAAATAAGAACCAATGACACTATTATAAAGAAGAAAAAATGTGTAGATAATTGATTAACTGTAAGCTTGGTGCTGTAGCAAAAGTCTTCCAACCAATAGGCACCAAAGTAATAGTGCATTTATGGGAAATTTGGTTTTGTGTTTATTTAAAACCAAATAACTGCTTATCTAATTACATTAAACTTGGGTTTTTATTTGTATTGCTAAATATATTCATCAATGTGAATGTGTTTGTCTTATTGTGTCAGAAGATTGCTCATTTTTATTGTATTTCCCAATTACAGCAACGTCAAAAAGCCGATGAGTCCAACTGAAGAGAACTGCACTCTTGAAGGATTTCTTTTGAATTGAGTCATTTTCTCAGTCCATAGTCCCGTCTTGCTAAGTGTCTGCTTGTGTCAGTGTTTCTAGTCTATGCCTGTGCCTCACATCATCCCTAAAAATGTGAGCTTTCCCCCATTTTCCTTCCCAGCCTCTAGACACAAACAGCCCCATGCCAGCAGCTGAAAGAGGGGAAAAAAGGCTTTGAGAGGCTCGGGCCCCGCCCTCTGTGTTCTGGTTGCTGGGGAATGTGAAGTAGGAGTCAGCCTAATCTCCAGCGCCCATGAGAGACTGGCTCCTGTCTGCCTGGCTGCCACTTTCCTATCTGTGTGTTTCATTTCATGCTGTCAGAGTCTATCTGGGCTGGGGTGATGCTGCTACTGCTAGGTCCAGGCATAAGGAATGACAATGTCCACCACAGGGGCCATCAGAATGTTTACTCACAGCTACAGTAACACTCACATATGGGTTTACTGTCTCGCTATAGGATTCAGTTACAAATGGGGCTTTGCTATTTGGTTTTGTGCCCAAAAGACTATAATTCCATACTGTATACAGCAGACACAAAAAAAATCCTCAATTCACTGTGAAATGTTGTGAAAAAATGTCACTAATGAGGCAATTCAGACAAAAGCAATGCACCAAACTAGGTACTGTTTAGTTGTTAAATTGCATTGGCATGCTTATTTGTATTTATGTTGTGTATTTATTTCTATTGCAAACTATATTTCTGAGATGCTGTCTGATTATAATTGTGTTTTATAGGCTTGTATAATATTAAACTCAAATATATTTGATTTAATTGATTGGAATGTTTCCTTTCTTGAAAAAAGCATTAATGAAATAAATACAAAAATAAAAATAATTCAGACCAGTTTATTTTTATAAATTCATATAGCATTTAGACCACATTTAGCTAACAATATTTAAGGGGGGCAGGAGTATTGATGCTTGAGGACTGACCCCTTGTATATAACATAGTTAATATAATTAATCTGTTAATAGATGGACCATATTATGTCACAGCACTTTTTGTTAATCTGCTCATTCTTAGAGAACGTAATAAAGCTGATTCTGAGAAGGCATCACAGCTCGGCTTGAGTGAGTGGTAAACACACCTGCTGTCTTCGCAGGAATAAAGTTCACTTGACTCAGCCAATTCACGAGTTAGCAATATGGCAGCTGGGTGATAACGTATATGATCCTATAGTGTGGTCATGGACAGAAAAACATCACATGACGACAGGGGTAAACTATAGGTGCATTGATGTATATATATATATTCTATAATTACAATAAAAAGCATAGATTTCCTAACACTGGTCTGGATCATATAGTAGGTGCTTCAAAAAAGGATCTGATAAGTTATATCAAAATGGCTACTGCACGAAAAGGAAGTAAACACAAAGCATATGTGACACAAATGGGGGCAGTTCAATATACGTGCATATACTGTATGTTTGTTTTGTGGGCTAATGATGTTATTTACGGCACATAATGAATGCATCTATGACGATGGCATCGATCTATCGCGTTGTTCTTTCAAAGGTCAAGCCACACAAAGACATGACACGCAGGACGAGCTGAAGATGCAAGAGCAGAATATTGATGTGGATCTGTGCACACAGGACTGTCAACACGTCTGTTTACTAATTACACTTGTGAGAGTCAGAGTCCAACAGTCCTCTGACCACAGTGTTTAGACACTACCTCTATCATGCAACTAAATGAAACCATTAGTGTAATTAAGAAAATAAAAACCACTGTGAAAAAACTGTGTGCAACTCCCATTTATGATCATTTATACAACTTATAAATCTTTTTTTTAATTCAAATAAAATTTTTATTACATTGTTGCATACCTTATTTTAGTATAAACAGAGCTGTAAATATACATTTTGTTTGCCATTAGTATGTGAAAAATGATTTTGTATTCAGTTTATATTTGAAGCCTAGTGCTAGTGCTGTACACCATCAACATAGACAGACAAGAGACAAACAACAAAGCACAAGGTAAGAGTAAAACAAAAGACATAAAAACTAAAATAGTACAATCAGTAACTTATATTTAAAGTACAAAGAAACTTGAAAAAGCTGAGTAAAATCAAATTGACGGTAAAAAGTCAACATGTGTTTTGAAAAGCGAGGTTCAGATATTTCTTGACAGAGGAGGAGTATAAGTGTAAAAGAGGCTGGGGGAAGGATGCTTTTACAATGATCATTCTCCATTTATTATAAAGACACATAACATAACCTAACAAAATGTATGTGTCCTCTTTAATAGTAAAAGACAAGTACACTTCCATGCTGTGTAATCACATGGTACAAATTCAATTATATATTTGTAATAATTCATAAATATAAAATGTGTCTTTAAATGAAAACCCTTAAAACTGCAAACATTTCCTTGTCCATGGCTCATTAGACAGTCATATCTCCAGAACAACATTGATGTGAGCCAGGCCTGTGCGTTGTCTCGGCAGAGGACTGGCCCACAGCTGTGGCCTGGACTGCCTCACACACAAACGGGAACCGAGAGGCAGGGCTTTGTCTCAGGTGTTTGTATCAGAAATGCTCTTATCTTGAGTAAATGCACTCAACACACTCAACGCTGTCGAGCTGCGTCGGAGTCCGAAAGCAGCTTGAATGTTCAGGTAAATACTTCACCTGGCTCACCTCGCCTCAGACAGTGCCACCTTTAACCACCTCTTTGCTTGAACATACACTTTTTTACTTCCTGTTTTCATCTCTCTCCTATTCTATACATTTTTCTCCTTTGGTTCTGTCAAACAAAACTTCTGCTGCACAGTTTCCCCAAAGCACGAGCTGCAAGTATGTACACTGAAAGGCTTAAGAGCTATTCACTACACAGGGCTGTATGTTATGCCACTCACTCACACACATTCTCACACCTGGCAAACACACTAAGCTGATAGCAAACTGGGAAATGTAGCAACAGCCCAACTGACCTTGAGATAAAGCTTCATACAGAAAACAAGCCAGTCAGCACTGCTGTACACACTGGCAGGTTGTATATGGAAAATTACAAAAACTAAACTAAAGAAATGATTGCTTTTGAGGTTTTGGTATTAATTTATGGTAAAAACAGTACCAAATACAACATGTAGCAGAATAATTATTCTGGATTAGTGTAGAGAAATCAAAATTGGCCTTAGTGGAATGTATGAAGTGCACTGGAGTACATTGAAGATTATTTCATCCATTGGTTTGTCATTTGTAGCTTTGTGGCTGTAAGAGATTATTTATTAGATTAGATAATGTACTGGGTGATAATGGTCAAGGGTCACGACTTCCAATACGCCCCTGACTAGATCCAATTAAATTTTTTTATTGCATCATAAATAACAGGATAACAACATCATCGTCATCCAAAACTGGTAACACATGCAATCCCCTAAAGAACTATTTAAAAAACGTATGTGGCACAAGTGTTACAGCTATAGCAACAGCATATATTACTGCAACAGCACAGAGTCCTTTGCATTGCTCTCAGTTATTTATTTTATTTATTTTCGGTGGAACATTTTACAGCAATCTTACATCTGTTCTGAAATTTATGTAGAATTTTTTTAGCCACTAACTTCTGTCTTTGTTCTTTCTGTTCAACATTTCATAGAAAAGGCATGTCTTGAGTTGTTTATGGTTGTGTCTTAGTGGTTCTAAGATTCCCTCAGCATTAGTATGCATTCATAAATTGTTTAATAGTGCTTGTGTTTACAGCTCTACCTCTAATCATTAGCTGAACTTATGTAAGAGCTATCACCAGCATCAGCTTTCCTCAGGTAATAATGCTGACCGTTGGCTTCTCTTATCACTCAAAAACAAGAAATACACACAAACATTACTCCAAAGCTTAGCTCCAGTTTGGAGCTTTTGGGTATACATATAAGACATACTTATTAGAGTTGCAGTGTGAGAATAATTAAGCTTTACACTAACTTATTTATTGAAGTGCACAATTGATGCTGTTCAGGTACTGGTCAAAAGGGGGCAGTATGGGTGCGTTGATGAGTGCCTGACAGGTCGCTGCAGTGCGTCTATAGGCTACGAGACTGCAGTCAGGTCACACTATGGCTCCTGTGGACTCACTGTTCTGAGCCAAAGCTGCCTTATATTTGCTGTTACACACACTGAGTCTGCTGGTCAGTCTGCTCGAGTGCACTTTTACCCAATACTGCTTCACTCTTAGACTAAATCATTACCAACGAGACATGGCCAATATACATAAAAAGTGGAATTTCTGCAAAGAGAGTGTTGGCATGAAAGATAAAGAGCTTATTGAATGCTTTTAAACCAGTTTAGTAAGCTTGTCGGCCTGTAAAGTGGAAATCAATGAATACAATTTGACAATGTTTTATCTGGGTTTTCACAGACGAGCAACATTACGGGAGGCGATCAGCTTGAGCCAGGTTTTGATGAGATGACTTGATGCTGACGGACATAAAATGAGTCTATGATGTTTAAGTACGGGCAACATATTTTTAAAATGATGCATTCCACTGTATATCACTCTTTTTCAGTGTGTTCCTACATAAAACACTCCCGTCTAATCTGAATAACTGCTGCTGAAGTCTCAGTGGCAGACATCACAGACTAAATGAATGGCGTACGTTCACTGACATATGTAGAGCTCTTTAACCTTGGTGAATTACGACTATCCCATTCGTGAACAGATGCCTTGCTTTTGCTCTACGTTCCATTACAGCAGGCCCGAAAGTGCTTTGATAAGCCTTGTAAAACCATCCAGTGTGATTTGATTGTTACTATGTAATATGAACAGTGACATACCACACCAGCGAGCATCCGGCGCGTCATTTAATGCACAACGCTCTCTCCTCATTGGTTGGAGACTTCAAGGCTGCTGACTGCCGATATCCCATTAAATCTGACCTCTGCGGGACAATGACAGATGATCAGTTATGCCTGGATGCTGACTTGATTGTGTCTTATGCTTGGAGAGGTCATGTACAGCTGTGTGTTGGCGAGATGTTTGGTGCAATGGTCGCAAAGGATGCTTTCAAGACATCATATAAAAAAACTATTTATACAATTTAGCAGTGGGCCTTAAAGTTTTCATTTTCAACTCAGAAAATACTTGTCTACATTTATAACAGACAATTCTAATGCTATTAATATGATGAATGAAATATAATTATTATTGATTATTATTACTTTAATACTTGAAGTCACAGATGGAGCCCCTCTTCTTTAAAAAAAAAGTTTGATTGTTTAATTATGTAGTAAAGCATTGAAAACAAACAGGCTTACATTTTTGTATAAAGGTAAAATAGAACGTTTAAGATATACAATTATATAGTGCAGATTCTTATTTTGGAATTGCTTGGATTGAAATGGTTGTAACAATATAAAACATATAATGTTATGTAAGATATCTGCTTGGTTAAGTGAAAGCAGGGGTGAAAAGAGAAGAAAATCAAATAAATAGCTCATTTATTTTTTTTAAAAAGGGCTACTCACGTAGTTAAGAAGAAAGCATTTTAGCAATATTTTGTCCCATTTTACTCTTTTTCAATTATTTTTAGGTTCTCTTTTTTCACCCATTAAAGCAGCACTGTGTAACTTTAACCAGCAGAGGGCGCATATCTCCCCCTGTGCAACTAGACTGTCACCATGTTTTTTTTACAAGTAGAGATTATCCAAGACAGCAAGTTTGGAAGAAAATGAAATGCTAGGGTCATTTAAATGTAGTTTGTACAAATACTATTAGGGTCCAGTATATTGGCCTATTTTCTTTATTATGTGCTTCGTGTGTAGTGTGGACTCACATAATCTCTTGCGATAAGTCCTCATCCCGGGGTAGGAAAGTTACATTAGAGGTTTCTGTCCAGCTGAGGGTACTGTGTCAGCGAGCTAGACATGATTCTACCGATCATGTCTAAGAAGCATCAACATGATTTTGAAAATACATATTTTTTGGCTAAAAGTTACATGTTGATACTAAGTCTCTTGATGTCAATTTGTTTAATTTTGGTTAAGTTTGCATGTTTTTTTAATCTAATACATCAACCGTATCTTTTGCTCCATTTGCTAAAACATTAAACCCCACATTTCTTTGGATGGACTGGATAAAATATGCAAGGGTCTTCAGAATTGCGTCTTCACAGTCTTCATAGTAATCTGAGCGAGACACTGAACGCATGTGACTTAAAAAGCGTTGAACAAATGTGACTGTAACATATGCACGTAACTGCACATGTAGCTATATTCTGAGGAATACTGAACATTCTCAGTGACAGTGGTGCTATTTGTGGCACCGTGTCTCTGTTTGTGCTCGCCTCATTGTGTGCCTCTCACTTCAGGAAAGGGTCGGTCATCTGGGACTTCAGTAATAGCTCCAATGTGAGACAGAACACAAGGCATGCTGACCATAATCTTATTAGGCAGCACTTCACTAAATAAAGGAAAAGGCCCTTCTCATCAAAGCCACACAGCCACTAAGTGGGCCTCTGAGGCACTCCGGCCCCCCACGCAGGTGTGTGTGCTGCATGGAGGAGGATGTGTGGAGAAATATATGTACAGAGGAGCGGGAAACACACCCTGTGAAAGAAATGCATTTTTTTTACTGCATGTTTGCTGCACAAAAGAAAATGTAATTTATTATTTGATGTAATCATATCTTAGCATTATATCTACAACCCTCCAAGAACTGTAAGCAATTTATGTCGATGCACGGTATAGAGTGCATACCTAGACAAACTCACTGTCTATTAATAAATGCTTCATCGGATTTTGAGCAGCATGTCCTTGCAGCCCTGGGCCGTTCAGGTTTGCTGTCCAAAGCTGTTTTTGACTACAGGGAGGTTTGTGCATGTGGGAAATTTGAGCTTGTTATAAAGAGAAAGATAGCACGAGGGAAAGAGAGAGAAGTGGACAAGCAGGAAGTTTGGATGCAGGGTGTCCTACACATTCCCATGCTGTCTATTAGAATGTGGCTTTAGGGGTCCTGGCCATGGAGCTATTCTTGGCCAGCGCTAAGGTCAGTGTATCAACAGCAGTAAGACCTTTACAGACATAGGATATGACCGGCTGTAGTATAAGTAGGTTCATTTCGGTGTGTGAGCATTTGTTCTATTTGAGAAAAGTTTACCCTTTACAAACAAATACGGTAAAACCATTATTAGATAACATAATGTTGCTGAATTGCTCTGGTGATTCCCGGATGCACATTTATCTTTTACTTGCTTCCATTAGCAGAAAGGTCAGCGATGAGAGCAGGCCTTTGGTAGAGGGGAAGTGAGATTTAAAGCTGGGGTAGGCATTATTTGAAAACAATTGAACTTTTTAGTGCACTGGTGACAGACCTTCTACCTTTTCTTTACTTTGCTTTTAGACTTACTAAATATTGCCAAATTTGAAAGAATGCAGCATTGTATAGACAATTATTAAGTAATAATTAGGTTAGAGTGTCTACAGCTCCCACTTTGTGTGTCTGTTATTGTCTAAATGATCAGAAATCTGCTCCAAGTTTCTAAAAGTCATCTTCAAATACAATTTATATTGCTTAAAATAGAGCTTTTGTTGCTAATGTCACTCTGGACCAAGCTAAATAGAAAATTGAAAAAACCATCCTACTGCAGTGGAAACACAGCTATAGATACCCTACATGTAACTTAAATGGGGTCCACTATGACATTACCCAGCTAATACTGAGTATAATCAGGATCATGTACAGGTCATTGTTTTTTGGCCGGAAGACACTGGTTGCCCTTTTGGTCTATATTAAAGCTGTCAACCCTCCATTGCCTTTATCCACACTCGTTCTGTTTCTGTTCCCAGCAGCCTCAGATAGTGAATGAACAGTGTTCGGGTTAGCGATAGCCTCAGTTTCTGACAGTGATGAACAGACTACTGCTTGGTGTTTTTCTGCATTCCCAGAGAGCACACAGCAGTGGAGAACATCCGTATGTCTCCTGCCCTGAGGGAAAAGGCACGCGGTGAGGGTGAACGAAAGACACTAAAAATACCCATGCCTGTCCTGTGTCCATGCCTGGACAATGTCTCTTGAATACATACATGCAGGTACTGAATGTATGTACAGCACATGGTAAAATGACAGAGGGTTGTTGTGTTATCAATGGTAGTATGTTGAAGTGCTGTAATTTGATGCTTAGATCCCAGGAGGGACAAGTCAATAGAGGAGGGGATGCTTTCATGACAAATCATCTTTAAAAAAAAGTTACACGTAGATATTCCGTTTTATATACTGCATAGAATATTATCTAGTTTAATTGTTTTTACATATGAGTACTATTTGAGTACAAAAATATCAATGTTATGTTGTTACTGTTCATTCAAAATGATTTGGTGACAGAGTATTAACATGGTGCAGTGAAAGCTCTCGAAAGTGTACACTTATGCTCTTTGTTTACAGACACAAGGCCCAGGTCAGGCTTGTAACAGTGTGAGTGCAGACCAGACATTAGTGCACGTAAAGATTGTGATGGTGACTTCTATATCAACCCAAAGGGTCATCACAGAATCACAGTTTGCTTTCCAGCCACTCAAGCCCAGTACAAGGCTTCTTCCACCTAAGTTTATGACAATCTATTGTAAGAAATACCTGTGAATACAAAGCAGAGTTCTGCACTGACCTCCATCATCTATTCTCTTTATTAATGAGTGATAACAATAATTAAATCCGACTGAAATTAAACAAAAAGCCAACACAGGGAGCCGCCAAGTAATTTCTGATTTGGACCACACAAAGGGATCGGCAGACATGATGTGAGTGCATGAGTGGAAAGATAGCACAGTTGTCCCTCTTTCTCTCCAGGTACTCTCTTGGAGGATCTAAGCAGATATTCCAAAGTGCCTCATTGGTTTGATGGAAGAAAGGGCTTTCAGCAGCATCAGCAGCTTTCTGTCGTGTCTCAGAGCGCGGCTGCGATGTCCACACTGATTGTTCCGAGTAACAGCGACTGGAAATGTGAGGGCCCGGCGTATTGACAGTCTGGCTGATGAAATATGAGAATGACTGTGATAGTGAGAGAAAGATAGTTCCAGGGAAAGGTGGTTATTGACACAGGAAAGGGCCAATGAGTTGAATGTTAGATGAGCATTAAAACGCTACAGTGCTTACAAGTGAAAATTGAATGTATTATTAACTATATGTCCTTTTATCTACACAAAATATATAGTATACAATTGATTTGTTTGATATAAATACAAATTTGGAAAATATTGACAATGCTCAAATTGTTATAATCGCAGTGGGGCACTATTAAATTATAAATTCTATTGTAGTATACTGTATAACTGTTCTGTGTGATTTAAGAACTATGAACTTCTTGAAGACTCTAACGTAAGTCGAGATACACATCACCCCTGATAGTTTTCAAATCTCAACCAATGTTTGCATTAAAATATTTCATAATGTTGATAGACCAAAACACATTTGATTTGTGAAAATATAATAAAGCCGTCAACAAGCATCCAAGGTGATTGTTAAATGTCCGGACAGGGACAAGGACAGGCCACTGACCATCATTATCTCATACCTTGGGGTAAAGACATGTCAGGTGCATTAATAAATCTGAATATTGCATTGTGTTGCATTGAAATCTTATCTTTTTGGTAGCCCTTCCAGCGCTGCCTTTCAACTACATCCCATAATGTAAAATGTGTCTCACACTGCTGGAGACAAAAAAAAGTTGTATATTGTTTTGTTCATGCTCTGTTTTTTACATCAAGGACTAATATGTATAATCTTTTGTCAAAATTGATCTTTACAAAAGGTAACATCAGATGATCAGTTTTTATTTTATTTTCTAAAGTCTCCATTATTCTGGAAAAATGTGCATTCAGCAAAGATGGCTTTAAATGGTTTTCTTGTAAAGGTGCAATAACATATTTATCAATATTAGACTGTATGCTTTCAAATATTACATTCAGTACTCGCCACTAGATGTTTATACTGAAAAGACCCTTGAAACTATTGTTGTCACAGCTCTTACATTTTCACAGACAAAGTGTTCAAGATGCCACTCTTGCACTTTGGACTGTTAAATGTACTGAAGGGCTCCTTAGTCTATAAACCACCACAGTGTCTGCTTGTACTTAAGGTTTTCAAAGCAGAGCATGCGGGAACGGCTGTGACAAATGAGGACAAAGGATATAAGAACAAAGCATCCGTATACACACTGTAGATGAAGATGAGTGTGGGTGGCATGAGTAACTGTATTCACACTGCCTGACTCGCTAATGAAACTATTAATTGAATAAATGGAGAATGTTGTTTTGATCACCATCTCAGTGGTCCATGAAATGAGTGACTGTACACTGTTTGTGCGGCTGCCCTTGCATACATTTGCTTGTGTGTGTGTGTGTGTGTGTGTGTGTGTGTGTGTGTGTGTGTGTGTGTGTGTGTGTACGTGTTCAGCATTGTGTGCCACTACAGAGTGACAGTGCGCCCCGTAAGCACATTTCCAACAGGCTAATTAAAGCTCCTCCGGAATAAGGCCAGGCTTATTAACATCTCAACGCGGCCACTAAAGCCTGCTCATAACCCAACAAGGATCAATGCTCTTCATTAGGGCCGGACCCAATACTGCTGCCAAGCCAAGCCAGCCATCCAAATGAAGACTATAGGGGAAATGCAGAGCTGGTGGAAATGTGGAGAGGCTGATGTGACTGGCAGTGTGCTTGTGTGTTCTGTGGGTGTGTCACTTTTTTGTATTTGATAGTTTCTCGTAAGGGAAATGGTCCCTACATATTAATGTAAAGCACTTAGCCGACTAATGATATGCTTTATATAGAGCCTTAAATTGACCGCACAGGGCAGTTCCGTCTTTTTACTCCCTGAATCTATTATTTTAAAAGATTTTTTTAATGCTCTTTATGGTTTTGCCTAGCTTTAATAAACTTTATGTTATAGGTTACTCCAGGTTTTTAATTCATATTTCCTGTATTCCTACTATTACCTAATAGTTTAATAAGGTATTATGACATCACCAGTCTGAATTTCAAATGGGCTGTGAAGCTGCAAAAGTGGATGTTAACAGATAACCATATTTAAGAAGGACAATAAAAGTCAGTACAGAAATAGTGAAGTACAACTTATATAGCTGACGATGCTAATGCCTGTACAGTCCTGTGGAATTCATAAAGCATGAACAGAACATCTCTTTTTATTTACGCGCTTATTTGAGAGACCAAAAAAAGAATATAATCATGATACAGTTAATGTTTACTAATGGCTGCATGTTGGCATTGGTTAACACTCCTGCATCACAGCAAAAGGACATGGGCCTCTGTCTAAGTGTCGCTCTGTGACCAACTGTCCATTGTCCAGGGTGTACCCGTCCTCAGGCCCAAAGCTTCTGGGATAGTCTTTCTTTCTCTAGTCTTTGACAACTGGGACTAAATGGAAGAAGATAAATTAATGTTTACTAATCAAGACTCATTTTTAATTTATTATATGATGCTCTTAAGCAGTCTAATCAGTGAATTCACATACTTTTCTATTTTTTAATACTTTTGGGAATGTATTTGAAGCTATTGGCATACAGAATATTATACTGATACTGGTGAATTTAAAGCTACACATAGACTTCTATAAAAGTTACCTATAGTGTTTTTAAATGTAAGTCAGTGGCAGATTGTCTTCGTAAAGCTGACTCCTTACTCCACTCTTCTATTGTCCTGCTGTACAAAGCTGGTCCAGTGATCTTTCCACCGTGCTTAATCATCAGGGTCTCTGTGAGCTCACTGTTTCCATTTCTTCCTGTCTGCTTCCTCTCTGCTGACAGTAATTCCTGGCCTCGGCCTCATCTTTCTCGTCCCGTCATCTGCTCCGTGCTCTCGTAGCCTCCTTAGGTCAATCTTTGAGGCTGCTTCAAAGCGGGAGCTGCTGCGGTGTTTTCCTTTGCATCTTCGACCTGCTGACATTCCCAAAGATCAGAAGTAACACGGGGTCTGCGCTCTCCGCTCTTCCCTCAGCACCAAAAAAGCCTTCACTCTATCTATTAATAAATCTCTCCTATGGGAGTTATGGCTTGTGTACATAAGCAGTATACACATATTACATGCATATTTGTTTTTTCCTCTTTCAGTCCTCTACATAAAATTAGTAATTCATCTGTAGAGAGAGCAGATTTACCGAGGCACAGGCGGGAACATATTTTATAGGTTCCCCTGAGGGTGTCATTGCTGACTCGTGTCATATTTACTGTGTAATTGATTTTTAAACACACTCGTCTCTCTCCATTCCTGAACTAGGATTCTTGCCCAGAGCGATTGAGCCTTCCAATCTGAGTGTATATCTATATTCATCTTTTTACTATAAGATAAGCATCATCATTGAGGCATTTTTTGTTCTCTGTTATATACTGCCCCTCCCTAATGCTGACAGAGAATGGGGCTTTTTAAAGATATACTATGTATAGTATGAATGTAAAGAGACAGACTGAGCATGAAATATTAAGGAAGAAAAAACTTTTGTTTCATTTTTCAAATAAAATAACACCTGAGACTAAAGCCCCTTTCTTAAATGTGCTACTCTCTGGGTTCTAAACTGAGAGCATAGATAAACAAATTCCAGGGTTTTTTCTTTATGTGTAGAACATCCTAGATGGACCTAGTGTCATGTCTGAAGGATGTCTGCAGATCCTCTGAAGGAGCATCAGAGCGTGCTGTACATGTTGGTGACATTTATTTCATGTGGCGGCAGTAGCTCAGTGGCGGTTAGATTCCCGCTTTCCCCACAGTTCATACTGTCATTGTGTCCTTGGGCAAGACACTTTACCCACCTTGCCTCCAGTGGCTGTAACACTGGTAATTACTATAGAACAATGTAAGTCGCTTCGGATAAAAGCGTCAGCTAAATGAATAAATGTAAATGTGAATGTGACTGAAAGGCGTGGGCTGTCGGCTGTTTATTTGTTCAAGACAGTGTTGTGCATTTGTATAAGGAATAGTAGTAATACATACAGTATAAAGTCACATATGGGCAGCAAAAATATTGACAAATGATGGTGAAATTTATGAGGCTGAATAAATTCCATTTATTCAAGTTGTTAACACAGTCTTTATTTCCACTTTCCACTGACAACTATGATTAATAGTTGTCAGTGGAAAGTCATCATCACTTCACTTGGGTTAGTAAAGTAACAGAAAATTGACCTAAACATGAATAGCAACTGTGATATACCTATCTATCTATCTATCTATCTATCTATCTATCTATCTATCTATCT
Organism: Neodontobutis hainanensis; assembly: GCA_024349245.1. Classification (NCBI taxonomy): domain Eukaryota; kingdom Metazoa; phylum Chordata; class Actinopteri; order Gobiiformes; family Odontobutidae; genus Neodontobutis; species Neodontobutis hainanensis. The sequence continues at coordinate 3,353,700 of JALDNG010000026.1, forward strand.
ATCTATCTATCTATCTATCTATCTATCTATCTATCTATCTATCTATCTATCTATCTATCTATCTATCTATCTATCTATCTATCTATCTATCTATCTATCTATCTATCTATCTATCTATCTATCTATCTATCTATCTATCTATCTATATATATATATATATATATATATATATATATATATATATATATATATATCTAAAGGAAGGCATTACAATAAAAACAAAACAGCAGGTTACTATAAAATATTCTTAATAAGTATAACCATATAAACATGACAAAAAGCAAATAATTAACTAAAACAGGAGCTTATATATGTTTTTATGATGATGTCAGATACACCTATTTTGGCTCTATTGTGTTGCTGCTGGCTCTGTCCTTCATTTGGTCTAAGCCAACTAGGATAAAGAACTGGAGGAGCTGCACCTGGCTGTGGAGCTGTGGAGCTGTGGAGCTGTGGAGCTGTGGGCGGGGCACATCAGTTTAAAAACTTCACCTTCACTCACATGTATTTGCTTACACTACTGATGTACATTTTATTTTCTTTAGTGTTTAGTTTACTTTAATACATACATCTTGAAACCCTTTTACACCATGTGTGTGCGGTCTTCATTTTACAGATGTTATTTCAAAAAAGTTTAAATTATCCTAATGTAACAAGATTAGAAAGCTTCAGATCCTGTTGAGGTGCGTTCCAGGGGGAGGGGTCACAGTAGGAGTATGTAAGTAGCCATGTGCTTCGATTTAACTGAGCACCTCTTTTAAGTGGTGTGTAAATTAAACTTGAGCAGGTCTATGGAGACAAAGGGTGACTAAATCTAAAAGGCATTTAACGTTATTTTCACTGTGAAGCTAATGCACATTGAAGGTCTGGATGTGACACTTCTGATAAGCTCTCAAGAATGTGTGATAGGGTATTAACAAATACCATTACCAAACCTTAACCGATCAGTGCTGTTCATCTTTCTCCAATGATTGGATTAGTAACAAACCTTTCAATCGAAGTATAATCTAAGAACTTTCCTAAGATTGTCTCAAGGGGGCAATTTTGACCCAAATTTGGCCAGATTATCTTGTAGTGTGTACACCGCTTTGAAAGAAATTAGGAAGAAAGTGAACTTAAAGAAAGGAAACAGGTAAAATGAAAGTAGATAGAAGCAGAGGACAGAGCAGTGAGCAGGAGACCAGAGAGCGAAGCCCGTCTTCCTTAGGGGAGGCGCAGGGTTCTTCTAATCAATCTATGGATGCATTGTAAAATCAATGCTCTGTATAATTAGGGCAATCCAAGGGTAAAAAAAACACCCTGCTCTGCATTTTGCCTCCATCTTTGCCTTCTCCTGTAATAATGCCTTCGATGTAAACGGCTGCAGGTCACACTTACATTATTCGAAATTGGCTGAAATAATTGAAAAACCTCAAAGACCTGGGTATATGACTTGTCACTAAGTGCATTAGCCTCAAAGGTAACAATGTGCAGTGATAAAGTTTCCCCCGGCCCATTCTTAAAACAGCCTGATGGTGTTTTCTAATAGTTTTAAGCCCCCCTCCCTCTTTCAATCGATACCCTCTCTTTTTTTCCCCTTTAACCACAGAATTGGAAAGACCCCCACCAGAGCTTGCTTGCATCAACACTTTATTGATAATGTCACACTTTACCTTGCATTGCTGAAGCTGGCAACATTAAAGGTACCACTGTCCTTTATAACTGTTAAAAAAAACTGATGTTTCCAAACTTTAAGACATTTACAGGTTGACAAGTCTCTGTGTATTCTGAATAAAGCCACATTTTTACAAAGCAAGCACTGATAGTGTAGTTAACGATGTGCATCACTGAGATCTATTTCTATACACGCAATTTCCATCTGCGTCCGCACTAGCTTGTCTCTTGAACGGTCTTATGTCCACCGAGTGATAAAGGTAGGTACATACAGTATTGTTCAAAATAATAGCAGTACAATGTACAACTAACCAGAATAATACAGGTTTTTAGTATATTTTTTATTGCTAAGTGGCTAACAAGTTACCAGTAGGTGCAGTAGATTCTCAGAAAACAAACCAGACCCAGCATTCATGATATGCAAGGCTGTGCAATTGGACAATTAGTTGATGGGGGTGTGTTATAAAAATAGCAATGTGGCATTCAATCACTGAGGTCATCAATTTTGTGAAAACAAAAACAAAAAAAACAGGTGTGAATCAGGTGGCCCCTATTTAAGGTAGCACTTGTTGAACATGCTTTTGAAAGCCTGAGGAAAATGGGTCGTTTAAGACATTGTTCAGAAGAGCAGCGTACTTTGATTAAAAGGTTGATTGGAGTAGGGGAAAACCTATAAAGAGGTTTAAAAATGTATAGGCTGTTCAGTTGAAATGATCGCCAATGCCTTAAAATGAAGAGCAAACCCAGAGAGACACGGAAGAAAACGGAAGAAAACTATAAAAATGGATTGAAGAATAACCAGAATGACAAAGGCTCAGCCAATGATCAGCTCCAGGATTATCATAGACAGTCAGGAGTTACCTGTAAGTACTGTGACAGTTAGAAGACTTTTGTGTGAAGCTAATCTACTTTCAAAAATCCCCCACAAAGTTCCTCTGTTTTTTAAAAAAAAACACATCAACTGGCCTAAAGAGAAATGGAGGAACACTTTGTGGAGTAATGGACAAATTGTTTTTTTTGGGTTCCAAGGGCCACAGACAGTTTGTGAAATGACCCTCAAACTCTGAATTCAAGCCACAGTACACAGTGAAGACAGTGAAGCAAGCATCATGATATGGGCATGTTTCTCCTACTATGGTGTTGGGCCTGATTATGGATCAGTTTACATACTTATATGTATACAAATACTTAAAGAGGTCATGTTTCCTTATGCTGAAGAGGATATGCCCTTGAAATGTTTGTTGCAACAAGACAATGACCCCAAACACACTAGTAAACAAGCTAAGTCTTGGTTCCAAACCAACAAAATTAATGTTATGGAGTGGCCAGCCCAATGCCCGGACCTTAATCCAATCGAAAAGCTGTTTCTGAAGCAAAACCAAGAAAAGTAAATTAATTGTGGAATGTTGTTAAAGAATCATAGAGTGGAATAACAGCTGAGAGGTGCCACACATATGGAAATCAGTTTTAAAAAACTGTGGTCATACAACTAAATATTAGTTTAGTGATTCACCGGATTGCTAATTCCTAGAAACAAAAACTTTTGTACAAAATAGTTTTGAGTTTGTACAGTCAACGGCAGAACACACACCTTTCAACTAATTGTCCAATTGCACAGCCTTAAGAGGGTGCATATTATGAATGCTGAGTCTTGTTTGTTTTCTGAGAATCTACTGCACCTACTGGTAACTTGTTTGCGATTTAGCAATAAAAAATGTACTAAAAACCTGGATTATACAGGTTAGTCACATTGTACTGCTATTATTTTGAACAATACTGTAGATACAACATGCTAACACAGTATTGCCACCAGAAGCCCACAAGTGACAAGATTTCATTTGGAATGCAACACAAGTTGGGCATTCAATGCACGCTCTATGTGTTTACACAGCAATGGCAATATAGCCTGAAAATGGATATAAAGCCCCTTTCACACATCTTCTCCGGGTAGACCCTGATGTCCTGATTTGTGCAAGGCTGCATAGCATTTTCAACATAAATTGCATGTCCCACAAATTGAGTCTATCACCCACATTTTGATTGACTGTAGATAATTCAAGAAAAAGCTGGCTCTGGTTTGTTGTCCTGTAGTAATGAAGTAGGAAAGACCGTCATTGCAGGGCTGCCAATCAATCAGCAGTATTCAAGAGGAGGGAGCTGTTTGATTGACAGCTCCAGCAAAGCTGGACGATATAAAGCCAAAACCAGCAAAAAGAACTTCTCTTATACTTGAACAAAACACAGAAAATAAGGCAAAAAAAAAGAGAGATGCTGTTACAATAAGAATAGGACCTATTTTTCAAGGAGAAGAAGGCTTTTTCTTTTTTTTGTGAGCTGTGTTAGGGGGAATTCTCCTATTTTTCTAATAAGATCTGTCTCAGTAAGATGTCCCACATTTCCCGTTTTGTCCGCATAAACATGCTTGTTGTCCCACATTTGGTTTGTAATGATCTGGTCGCCCTATCGGACCCAGTGTGAAAACTAGTTTATGTCTTTGTTATCAACCCATAGAGCAAGTACACTCCAGCCTTTACACATGTTGAGTTGTACAACTGTACATTTGGATCAATGGGCTTGAAGTGTGATGATTGTCAAATAAAAACACACTAATCTGTACAATTCAAATATATATTTGGAAGTTGAGTTCTCATCCAGCTGTATTACCGTATGTGTTTCTTTTTACATTGTTGTCAAAATGGAAACATTTTTGTGTGGCATGGGGTATTTTTGCTGCAATAGGACTACTGATAGAACTGCCTACAGGTCAGAGGGAGCCGTCCGTCATCCAGCTCTTATAATACACCCATGCTCAGAAAATCCCCAAACTCATCTCAAAGTGCTGTCTAGAGGCCTGGCATGCACACCACAGCATTTTCACGAAAACTGTTATTGTGTACACTGCCCAATTTACAATTATAATTATAAGACACTTGCATGTTTAAGAAAACTATTGATAACTGCAGAGAGTGTATCAATAACTGCCTTATGTTTTCATTACAGCGTTAAGCCTTACACACATCATGTTAATTCTCCCACTGTGGCTGGGTGTGTGCTGGAACTGATGTCGACATGTGATGAATGGAATATCCCAAGCCCAGTATCAGTCTTTGTCCCAATAATAGTAGTTTAACACCGTTTCCTGGTTCCAGAACAATGAGCGTCACTGAGGCAACCACTGTTAGTGCTGACAGTGGAGTGATGTCTTTCTCATTGAATACCTATGAAGTCCTCTAGATGTCCATTAATGATAGATTCCATATGTAATAAAAACAGGGCCGACCCACCACTAATCCATAATGGATTGCCGGACAGGACCTGAAAGCCATCCAAAATGCTGTCTCTGTCACACACAGCGCATTTGCAGACACATGCAACCAAGTCCTCACTCATCTCACCGTGTTTAATCTGTCTAAGTGTTTTTTCCACTCCTCTTTCCTCCTCGTCTTGCTTCTCTCCGTTCGAGCCACACCTCAGTCTTCTCAGCGCTAGCACTCATACCGCCATTATCTCCTCCCTCGAACGAGACACCGGCCCTCACTTCTCCATAATGCCTGTCCTCTTGTCGTCATAAATCCCTGCTTTTATCGCTGCTGATGGTGTCAGGGTTAAAAGAGATGGTACTCAGGAGCACCAAATCACTTATTAGATTAAATTGGTATTTTGTTAGAAAACAAACAAACTCAGCATTCACATCTGTGTCTGGGTTTTAAAATGTTTTACTCTTTCTTGCCCCCAGCTAAAGTAATCTTCCACTGGGAGAGTTTCATAGAACTGAAATACTATGTTTGAATCTGTTGGGGTGTTATGACCACAACAAGACCAACACTTTACAGAATGATAGCTGAGGATATATCAAGACAAGACTATTAAGGAAACCCAGGACAAAAATCAGTGTATGATACATGGGACAATATACAAAGAACACTTCTATAATATAAATAATAAAATAAGACTTGAGGATTTTAATAGATAAGTATATTCAGTTCAAACACCAGTGTCAACAAGGAAGTAATGGCTACTGATGAAAACAGCTATTCAGCGTAATGTATGTCTTTTTAAAGTAAAACAGCACAAAATTAAAAAAAAAATAAAAAAAGACTGATATTGGTTGAGTAGAATATGGAGTGGAAATATGTCATTTCTACATGACTGTACTTTACCAACTTACAAACTAAACTTTAAATCTGTTCTAGTTCTACAAAGAAATATAAATTGGCCGGGTATTGCTTTTAGATTATGTAAAAGCCATTTCAAAGGTCAAAACACTTAACATTTTGCAAAAAAAATCTTTCCTGACCAATGTGTGTTGATTGAATTAAAATGAATCACAACCAGTTTGTAAGATTTTTTTAAGACTTCAGACATGATGTTACTTGCTCTCAACCCCTCATTTCTAAATGTCTACCACAGCAAAACAAATACGTGACTTGTCCAAAATTGGTTTCCAATACATTGAAAAAAGCAATACCACAAGCAAGACTGCTGACTGTTTACATGAAGAGCAGCCCCAATCAATACTCCCTTACCATATTGTAATTTGAAATATTCATGCTAACTACTTATACTATTAACAAATAATGCATGCCCAATTACAACACCGTTTCTGCCTATTTCTCTCTCTGTCTCAATCACAGTGAAATCTGCTTGG
>JALDNG010000026.1:3365000-3480000 GCA_024349245.1 Neodontobutis hainanensis
TTAACTTAACCTCAATTGGGCCTCTCTATTCATTTAGGTCAACACTCCCTGTGAGAGATAGTAGAAGCCTTCCTTTAGCACCAAAGCTATACAGATCTTTGACTGTTTCAGATTGAGCAGGTGCTCTTAGTCTAGACACAAATGTTAAACACCATGGCATTGCATGAACATTGACAGAGAATGTCTGAGAATGAGGCTATATAGTATGAATTCCAAAAGCATGTTAAACCAGTTATTTAATGCTACACTGTTTTGACCGGGTCCCGTATTGTTGGTCAATAAGGTTCTCATGCCTAAGATATCCAGAAAATCTGAAGCCTGTCTTTCTTATTCCTGTGACTCCTCCCAGCTCTAAGGGCAACTCAAATATTCTCTAAAGCTACCAACATAATGGGCGTGAAGTGGTACTGTCTTGGTCCCAGATTGAAACAACTCAAGCATGAATGGGAGGGACAGCTCAGTGTTACAGGATATTGACGATGTAGTGGATGTGAACCTATAGAAGTATATGCAGTAAATAAATACATACTTAGGCCTAGAAGTGAAGTCAGTCTTTTTTTTCTTCTGATAAGCCAATGTTCAGTAATATTCAGTAGGCTGTGTACTTAGATGAGTGCCCATTTTGTTTACTCCTGACTTGGCCTAATGTGTAGACAGTACTAAACAGTCAACACCAGTCTCCAGAGCAAAGCACCCAGAGGCTAAGCTAGGAAAAAAAATCAATTACTTCTGCAAGGGTACTTTGCAGAGGTGGACGCTTGCATAACATTTCTCTCTTGACATTTGGGTTTCCCCTTCAGTCACTCCTCTAATGTTTAACCTCCGTCTTGTGTGTACAGAAGAGAGACGGAGAGTTGAAAAGCATAAATTTGTGTTGCCCTTATGATCAACCCTGCGCACAAGTGTCTGTTCTTCCCTGCAGCCAGTGGCTCAGAGTCACAGAGGAGCGCTGAGACATTCTCTGCCATTTCCCTCTGCTCATTTTAATGATGGATAACGGTACTTTGAACACTGGTTAGATGTTAGACACTACGGCAGGGAATCACAAATCAACAAAAATCAAGTACTTTTCAGGGTTTGGTGAAAATGAAGTGGACACAAACAGGGATTACCTGGGATGTCTGTGATGATAGCAATGCAAATATCAAGAGTAGATCATGCAAATAGAGGTCAAAGAGGATTTATTTTGTGTGGATTGTGCTTCACCTTGAGGAACATACAACTTAGAAGTGTAATTAAAATGAAAAAAAAAATACAAAAAGTTTTCACAATTTGGAAGCAGCACAAAAAAGGTTTTACAGTTTAGTTGGCAGTTTTGATCAGTCAATAATCTTTTTTTTAGTTTTTTTTAGCTTCTGGGTCTATCTATTTTGTCTATCTATCTTCTATTTCTGCATTATGTGGCCAATAAAACATGCACACATTGGTCTTTATGTATATACTTTTGTTTTACCTGCTGCCTCTTTGTGCTCTGTCACAACCAAGTTACTAAAGTGTTGTTTTTTTTAAGGTAATTTGCAAAAATGTATTATATGTATTGTTATAGTTGCCCTGTCAGCCATATATCAATACTGCCACTGGATTGAATTGGCGACAATTCGAGCAGAGGGGGTCCACATCCAGTTCTTAGAATAAATCCAAAGTTTTGACAAATGGTCAGTTAAGGAATCATTTCTTTCATCTGACAATCAGAAATTATCTGTAAATATACAGAATTTTGGGCTGCAACTAAAGACATGATACACTGAAAAATTATACTTACAATAGTGCAACATCAACATGTGCTGAATGGAAATGTGATTGAACCATAAAAAGGTCTGCCATGCACAATCCAGGAGGAGCAGAACCTATTTGGAAGCATTTACTGTCAGAGGTTGTACAGAAACAGTGACCTGGAAAGCTTGGGTAAGACGAGGGCAACAGCTCATGCACATTTCAAACAGGGGAGGAGGGGACATGGCATGACTTGGCCTTAAAAAGGTGAAAGAAGGTGATGTGTGAGTCAAGGGATATACCAACATTTTTAAAGTTAAAAACGTATGAACAAAATGGAAGCATAGAAAATTAAGGTATAAAAAAAAATGTAATGAATCCCCAAAATTACTGGCAGTGTCCAAAACATACTTATATAGTTGTTATAATGAAATGGTTGATTTGTAAAACGATTTTGTGTTCCTATCTTCTCTACAGTTTTTGTCTCCAGCAGTGGAGCACAGTGATCTATACCGTCCTATAGTGTCTTGTTAATTTCTATTTAGATGTCTGGTCTGCAGTTCTCGTGGGAGCTCCATGATGGATCATTGTTTCATTGACTTTGGTTCAGGCAGGAATCATGTGTTCTGCAGTATGCACGTGTTTAACGCTGAGTTAAGCTTTTCCCTTTTTTTAAAGCTTTTTTTCCATCCAGGAGCATTTTTTACAATTTCCACTGGCATTTGTCCATGATCCCAAAAGCAAGATGGAAACAACTACTTTTAGTTTTAAATAAACTGAATTAGGTAAAATTTTATTTAAAAACAAATCTATAATTATTAGTTCAAAGATTGTATTATCTCTTTTTAGCAAACACCATCTACTGCAAACATTTTGCATCTTTGGCTGCATTGGTTCAGAGTTCTATGCTTCTTAATAAACCCTGTTTCACAACAAAAAAGCCCCTTTATACATGAACTATCCTCTAGACTATCCAGAGGAGCCGCATGTATAAACAATCCTCTCAATTTATTCACCCACAGGACATCCTGGTGGCAAATGTACAACCTCCAGTTGGACGTCATGCATAAAGAATATTCACAGATCCTCTGGAGTAGTGTCCCGGGGAGTGCACAAAGTCTTGTGTTGTACTCTCTTTCTGCTTGTTTCTATAATACTTTACACTTTTGGTATATAGTAGACATGTGTTAAAAAAAAAAAAAAAGAAAAACATGTAGCATTTCATATTAGCATGTTAACCACCATCACTGCAAAGGAACTGATTTCTTTGTTAGCCAGCTTTGAGTAGGAAATTCTGAGCTTTCAGCTGCAATAATTACACATCATACCCACTCCCAACTGCTCTGTAGCTATATTAATTTAATGTTTCTGACCTGGAAAGTACCAAAATAGCAGAGAAGAAAGGTATTTTGACTGTAGAAGAGGTAAGGCTATGTGTGGTTCAGTAATGACTACCATTAAATTGAAGGTGATTAGACATCTGTCAGTCACCATGTGTGCAACACAAGTGTTTAATAATGTACACGCAGAAGTAATAAAAATGTATCTCTGGTACATTTATAATGAAAGGATGTGTTTAGTGAACAGGATTATTTCATTTGCAAAGTCTTGATTGGGTTGTGCAGCATCGCTTTTAGTGCTGCCTTGAAAGAAAAGGCCTTGTTTCAGTAGGATTACTGACGGTATACAAAGTATTACAGTCAGGCTAAAACACAGGGGAACAATGTGATGTTAGAGGGAAGAAACTGCCCTGTTTAGTTTAGCCGTGTCTTGACCTATGACACTATTGGTATTGATTAGCACACTTCTCAAGCAGTTGAGCTAGTTCATGAACCATAGCAGCAGAGTCCTGGGCACTCTTCATGGGACCCCTTATACTGTCCCGTTCTGTGGCAGAAGGAGTTCTGGTGGCAGCCACAGCTGTGTTGGTGCTTTCTGGCAGGTAAACTGAAAGACACCCCCCTTGGGCCTAGTTTGGCTCACGTTAGCAGCGACCTTGAAACACGACAAGGAACAATAAACCATAAATCAACACCGAATGAGGCAAAGGGAGGGGTGCATGAGAAAAGATGTAGGAGAAGTGTGTGAGGGAGGGCAGACAGTGGAGGGTGGGGGTGCAGGAGGGGAACCAGCGACACCTGTCATTTCCGGTTTGGTTTATGGACGTCAGTGGCTGGCCAGGTCGCAGTGCAGCACCACTCAACTCCAGCTTTTGGTGGACTCAGCAAAATGAGAGATCACTCACCAGCAGCTGACCTTCAAGATCTGTGAGAGAGACAAGTCTCTCATGGGCTGGAGAGGATGGACAGAACACCGAACACTGGAAGGAAACTTTCAAGTGGCTTAAGAGTATTTATTTTTATGATCATTTTATTATCCCTGAGGGGTAATTCACTGTCAGCAGCCACCACCAGGGGGCGCCCTGGAAGTTTCTTTTTTAAATGTTATTAACTACATGATTAAGAGTGTGAATTACAAAATCCAATTGTGATTGATTAGAGAATAAATACATACGACCACAAGCAGTTTATTTTAGGTCACGTGTAGATATTAACTCACTTTGAAAACTATGCGCAAAAAAATAACACACGCATGAACGTCCTCTCCTCACTCATGAGTTTGCTCATGCCCTCTCACACTGCTCTGCTGCGCCCTCAATGTGAAATTCTGCTTGAGTAAAGCCCAATATTGTTTATTGTTATTGAACATTACTTTAAAAGTAAAAGCACACTCCTCTGATTTACTGTTTAAACATTGACCTTTTGTGGAGATACAGGTGTTTAAATTTTTAGTTTTAGTGAGTAAACTTTGGGATAATCCACTAGCTTATCACTTGTTCTCCACCTGCAGCTTCTTTAGCGCCTCCGGTGGGTCCCGCACCCTTTCTGACACGTGTGTGTGTGTGTTATTTTCTTCAGTGTAGCTTTCAAAGTGTGGTACAAAGAGTTAAGATTTACGTGTGTGAATTTAAATAAACTGCTTGGTGGTGTATGTATTGCGCCTCTCGAGTTTTGTTGTTATTTTGACGCCATTGAAATCTGAATTCCAGTCATTACCAGCAGGGGGAGTTTAGACAGGTTGCAATGATGTGCTAGATCTTGAAGTGTATGCTAAGCTTTGAACTGTATACTGCTATAGGAAGTCTACTGTTTTGGCTAATGGCAACAATCCTTCAATGAATGAATGGAAAAGAGACACAATGATCTATTCAGATAATCATTCATTAGTGATTTCTTACTGTATGTGTGAGGTTACTGTGTAAAGAACTTCCTCAGGGAGTGACAAAAACAGATTCCTGTTAGTTAAATCTGGGATGTAATAGATTCTATTCACAGAGCGGTCTAAGTCTGGGAGAGAACTCAGAGCGCCACAGATCTGAGAGAGGGTGGGGAGAGTGAAAGAGGAGAAGAGGCATGGAAGGAAGTGGAGAGGGTGATAAATCTGCACCCAGAATAAGTGTCTAAAAAGCTGCCATGTTTTATGAAACACACCCATAAGCTACACTAAGTGAAATGCATTAAAGAGGTTGTGATTTGCCTCTGAGACCATTAATAAGGTAAAATACACGCATGGCTAATTTATTAACGCGTGGCTCTTGACATTCATTACCACTGAGGCAGCCCTTAGCTCCACTGGTGTGGTTCCTGCACACATATACTTTTAGTAAAGGCCTAGTTTGACTGATACTCCTCGAGCTCTCTGCAACTAACAGTGTCATTGTAATCGATTGGCGAGCGGCAAGACAAACTGGAAGCCGTCCAAATTACAAATTGAACATAGAATCCTCTTAGCCCAAACTTTCTCAACATTTTAGCAAACAATTAATTTTAATGAGAAGACCATCCGTTGCAAAGTGGGGACCCTCTGTCTTCGTCTGCGCCGCTCTATCTTACTTCTGGTGTCGTAGTGAGACGGGGGGGAACTGGCTGAGAGGGGTGGAACACTAAAACAGATTGGAACGTCTCTATTCTCCCATAACTATTTGGCTGACCAAAGGCTGACCCCACTATTATCACTCAACATGCGACAGTGGAAATTGCCAGGCCAATTTCGAGCTTAAAGATCCTCGCAGCACCAATGATAGACTAGTGGACACCGTTCTTTGTTTTAGGGACACAAAGAAAACAGGACTCTGAATGGCAAAGCTTGTTTGAACATATGTTTTTACAATTACAATTTACAATTTATACAGAACTGTATATGTTTTTATAGTAATCCTTTCACAAGTCATGCACGCCATTACTATTTGTAACATTGAGAGGCAAAGTCATGCCCTTTATATGTTCTCATGACCCCCAAAAATTGCAAACTGCTAATTATTTTCTGATTACAGTTTTGCTGCAATTTTCCTTCAGAACAGATATATACACACATATACATAAAAACACTATTTTGAAGATGCTACAGTGAAAGAAATATAGTTTATTCAAAATGTAATAAAAACACTATAAGAAGCCGTCTATTTTGTCTTAGTTTCATTTGATTTCTCAAAACTGGAGGACAGAATTGTAACAGTGTAGTGTCAATTGAGCAATCAATTAAAATCTGAATTGTGATTAAAATCAATAACAAGTTGTTCAAAAGAGCCATCTTTGTTCAAGGAAGCCATCTTTTGTGCCAGAATTATTTCGTCTGGGCCTTAACTCTGCAGAGGCTCATGACTACATCTGGTGGTGCAACATGTAACGAGTGGTGCAAACAGGATGGGATATTCTGGGTTTTGTGTTGACAACTCTGACAACATGAAACACACTGACATTTTGGCTTATATTGTTGATTCCAAACTTTATAACAATATATTTATATAGTTCAGAATGCTGTAAATAAGGTTTAGCTACACTACTCTCAATGTATTGCTCAAGTTGGCTCAAGCATCACAATAACACACAGTAATGTTTGCTTTATTACAACAGGAATATGACACTGTCCTTTTAAATATAAGGAGAAAATAACAGTATGATCTCCAAGTCACCAAGTGAATGATGATTTTTCTCATGTGTGACATTCTTTAATATACTTTTTAATGAATCAGTTGACTACCTGAAGTGTTCCAAAGGGGCAAATACAGTGTACACTTTCAAATGCTCCATTAAATAGAAAACATAAATTCATCGAACGTGACCTTGAATTCACTTTAGTCATTTAAATATGCTATTTGTATGCCATAAACACACACACACTTGTGCACACTTTGCATTTCAGCAGCTGAAGCAGATTTGTTCAAAGCTGGACGTGTGGCGAGCCAAATTGCTGACAGCTGTTGGGATATCAGAGCCTCTAACGCCACCCTCCTCATGTGCCCTCATTACAAGCCCCTTCACCCAGCATGCACCCTGCCTGACCACTCACACACACACACCCACAACCACACAGAGGGTAAATGAGCCCGTTTGCATTCCTGAGATGTAATCTAACAATATATGGTCACTGGCCCATCTCATCCTTTGATGCTGAAGTTTGCTTATGAGATACCATAGTGCCATGCTGATGGTGTCCTATGATGATACAATATATTTAAGACTGCAACAAACCTTTTCAAAAACTGTACTTTTAATGCTCATTTCTGTTATATATTTTCAAAGTATAACAATTTCCTTCTCAAATCCTAACAAAAAATAACTCTTCATTTAACCAGATTAACCAGCTTTTACAAAGAAAAGGAAAGTTATTGGTGGATCCTAATTTGTCTCCTGAAGCAAGGTTTGATGTTCCATCCACCGCCCCAACCCCATTGATATCATGACACACAGTATGAATTGAAAACTGGCTCTGGTGCAGCTGAGTTTATAACAAATATGTTAAGCTGGGGAGTCTGTTCTCTCAATGATGAGATAAAAACGTATGGAGGCAATGTTAGCATTTTCAGTAAAATATTACATTTCAATCCCTTTCAATAATGCCAAGCCCGCCTTGTTATGCCTGCTGTATTGCTTTATCCTGACAGAGATTGTATTAGAAGTGCCTCTAACTTAGGCCCCAGACATATTCTTCTGTAGACATGCTATTAGTAAAGTTCCACTTTATTAAGTCAAAAGATGAATATGAAGCGGCAACTCAATACCTCTCAACAAAGTGCTGGCGGCTCTAAGTCAAGAGTGAAGCATCTGAAGGAAATGATGTAGCTGCTCTGCTTTAAAGTGAAAAATCGGAAAGATAATGACCCTATTAAAATCAAATCAGTGGTGTGCAGGGCCATTGAGATGCCTTGCTCATGTCTGTGTTGTGATGTTTCCATTGGGGTTTTATGAGCTGCAGCTGAACAAGGCTCAGACCAGTCACCAGTCCTGACCAGCAGCTTCATATCGACTCAGACCTGCAGGTCACGAGACAGGAATTAATCAATCAATATGCCCACCTCCGTTTGTGTTGGAAAGTGTAGTATGTGTACACCAGAGGTGGTGTGTGTATGTGGATGGAAGAGTGCTCATTAAGGAATGAAAGCACCTCAGAGTGCTTGATTCAGCAATAATGTTAATCCTGACAGGGAGCCATGAGATGGTGGACACAGGTGAAGTGCAGCAGATGGACTGCTGTCTCTACTCTTATTTTTAAAACTCTCTCTGGAGCAAATATATTTTACTTTAGAATTTTCTTGAATATATATATATATATATATATATATATATATATATATATATATATATATATATATATATATATATATATATATAAATAAATAAAAGAGAAAATATATTACTACTCAGTTAAAATATTACATTTATTTAATGTACTGTAAACAATGTCAAATATCCATTCAACATTGAATGCTTTAAGAGTCGAGCCTGTCCCAGCTGCTTTGTGTACAAGGTGTACCGATTGGACAATTTCCATTTATGTCAGAGGTAAAGCTGGCATACACTGACAACTATTTACATTTACAGTACATTCATTCATCATGGGCAGTTTAGAGTCAACAAATTTATTTAACACCTACTGTAGCTATATAGTTTTGAATTGTATCATCATTGATAAATTAACTATGCAGGCATCTAATGTTAGAATATTGATGAGAAGGAAATCTGTCTGGCTTTAAATCTTTGGACATATATATAGCCACGACTCATCAAATGAATAAAGTTAAAATGTACACACAGTGTGTTACAAAACATTTGAGCATGTAATGTTGTCTGTCGGACAGAGTAATTTGATATACCACTGTTTGTCTTCCTTCCTTGAAAATAGATTTAAACTGTAATTTATTTAAAATCAGTGGCAGAAGTGTCATTACAGCGTATGTTTGTGTGTAAGTGTAAGCTTAACCTAACTTTGGTGTGCCATGACTTTCATTCACAGTCTCACACTGTCTTTTTTTTTTTTTTTAAAGGTAATACTGGCAGCTTATTGGTGCACATTCACAGCTCAATTTTGATCAAATAATTTATTTCTACTCACATACCAAATTCCATTGAAATTACCCCAAACATCTGTTCACTAATTATTTAGCATTGCCAAATACATAACCTTATTGGATTTTTTTTATTGAACACTGGAATACTTCCAAGTCAATGGTTCGCAAAATACAGTTACTCCCAACCTTAAAGAGAGAGCATTAGGTACTAATGCACTACATTAGTACCTAAATCTCTACATGTAGTTAACAGAACTCACAAAACGTATTGGAGCTCCTTATTACATCCTTGCATCCTCACTATCAGGAGCACTACAAAAATCCTGTTTGTAAATGCAGTAGGACAGGTCTGAGCAAACATCTGACAACTCACGCCGCGTTGTTTCTATCAAAAGGACACCCAGGTTTCTAGCTCCTGTAGAGACCAGTCTTCAGAAACTCTTCCTATACGCACCACGGCAGTGCACATCAGTATTTATTCCCGAGCTCAGTCACAAAATGTTGACAAAATGACATTTTCATCAGTTTCAGTAGGAGCACCAGGTCTCTCTCTCCCTCCCTCTCTCCTCTCTCTCTCTCTCTCTCTCTCTCTCTCTCTCACTCTCTCCTCGCTCAAAACTCATTCTTCTCAACACGTCCCATTTAATCTGATAGCTGGCTATAGGGAAATGTGGAAAAATAATTAAAAAGTGTGTGAAGGAGAGGAAGAGGACACGATGGATAAACACAGTCCTGTAAGACAAGGCAACAGTGGAGTGGTCATTTCTATTTTGTGTGAACTTTTAGGGTCACTCAAGGCTTCATGTTTTCTTAATTAATACTGGCATTTGTTCATCATTCTGTTTTGACTTGATTTTGATTGAGTATTACAATTTTGAATGAGTAATTTAAGTACTTCATGCACTGCATCAGTCTGTGGAAGGTATTTTCAGAATTAAAGTGACAATTTTGTTCTGCTCTAATTGTTAGGATGCAGTAAATGAAAACAGCATGCGTAATTGTTCATTTTATAAATTAGACATGTGGAGTTAAGTTTTTGAGTAGCAGAAATGCATTATTGTGTTTATTCCTTTTGTATAAATACATATTATATATAATATATATTTGTGGAAGTCAGTACAGGTTGTGTCTTTATACAGGAGTGTTTTACACTTCTGCACATTTGTATAGATTAACTTTAGAGTCTTGAGCGCTCCAAGTTGAAAATGAAAGAAGACAGACAACCTTTTTTTAAGACTTTACAGGTCAGGCTCATGTTGTACCTGGCCTGATTATCAGCCCAAATTAGCCACATTAATTACTATAATGGCATCACTGTCAGCACAGCTGGTCTCAGACACTGACACTGGAGAATTCAGCCAGGGGGAATGTGAAGTTCAATTTAAAGAAGAAAGAAGACAGCAAAAGATTGAATTTATTCATTTTGGTCTAATCTTAAAATAAAAACCTGTTTAAAATCACGCAAGTAATTGTACAAGTTTGTTTTGAAGTAACGCCATTGCACAGCTGGCATGTTGGACACATGTTCCACATAGAGCGCAGTATTTCCATAGGCGAACACTGGGACCCAGGGTGGGACAGGTGTGTGAGGTGTATACATGCCGTGACAGGCTGTTGTCCCGTTGTTACCTAACATTAAGGTGACATTGTCCCTGGCAGGGCGTCCCAGAGGCCTTTTACTCACCAATCCAACACCCCAACCCATTTGTGCCATCCCAGCTGCTTCCCTCTCAGATCCGTGGCTGTGTCCCTGCATGGCTCCGCTGTGTGGGGCTTTCTTTAGCGCTGCTCTTCAGCAGCCTGTATTGGCAGTCTGTCTTTAGCCCTGGCTATTCAAGGATGCATTGGCAGGGCACTTTACTGTTCCAGCCCAGTGAAGGCCCTGACAACAGAGGACTATGCCAGCTGTTGCCACCTTTATATACAGCAATATGTCATGTCTTTTCTCAGCTCGTCTCATCTGTCTCTTTCCTCTCAGCAGCGAGACTCTCTCTGCCTGTTTGCGCTGTCTGCGTTATCTTTCTGTCTCTGTCATCTCGTGCTATAGTCTCCTCGGGCTGTCAACATGAATCTGTCTGTTTATCCATCTGTTTCACACAGTCCCATGATCATTTTCTACTCTCTATCCCTTCTCCTTTGTGACTGACCTTTGAGCATTCTCTTCATTCTCATACATCTTTTTTTCTGTTTTCTCAACTGAGTTCTTTTCATAAGCAGGGTTGATGTGTTTGCAACCCATTTACAAAGTCTAATAAGCCCATGTTGGGCCATTTGCTGATTGTGTCATTTGGTGTTGCATGTTATCGTTAACAAAACAAAGTCAGGGATATAGGAACAATAAGCCTTCCTTGTAGAAAAGAAAAAACAAGCTTGAATTAGTGACAGTTGACATATTGACATCAACAAGAAGTGCAAGAAGTGGGCAGAAGCGGATTATGACTGCCTGAGAAAAACAGTCACTACAGAGCATTGAGAAGAACACGGCTATACCTCCAGACACTTGCTTCTTTGAGCTAACGGGAACACATTTACGATTTTAAAGTTGCAAATTTTTCACATTAGTACTTAAATATACTGTACCTGATATTTCTTTCTTCTAGTGGGTAAAATGCTTCAAACCCCAAATTGTAAATGCAATATTTGTGAAAAAACAGGCTTAATGATCCCATGTACTATTTATTATAAGGGATTTTATAAGGTACTGAAGAATGAAAAAACTTGCCAAATCACTTGCTCGCAAAATCATGTGCTCGAAAAAGGAGCGCTCCCATTGGTCGACACCAGCTTGTCATATGACGTTACAGGAAGTGTAAAATCTGCCGATAAAGTGTATTTTTAGCGCTGAATACTTTTGGGGGTGAGTGGAATCTGAGGCGGGGACGGCAACAGAATCCCAGGTAGTGGAGCTTTCACTTGTGTGGCCCCTGTATGATGTCACTGTTACATAGCAGAGGCTGTATTCCTGCAGTACAGTGGAAACACAAGCCTCTCAAGTGTTACCTAGACCACATTGTGTCAAACAATTTCTTTAACAATTTCTTTCCTCTAAAAAGAAGCATAAACGCTATTGTAATGCCTGAACATGAACTTCGGTCTACAGTTGCTCTACTGTTGTTCTTCCAGGTGAAAAAAGCTCCAAAATCAGACACTAGATCACATCGTTGTAACACATTGGGGTTCTGTCTCCGCCTGCCCAATAGCACTGCAGGTGGGAAATCCTTTGGTTGAGCAGAGAGGATAAGATGGGCCTGTGACCAAAACCATTACTATATTAAGTCTTGGGAATGATGAGAACGAGCGCGGTGTTCCCTCACAGGCAGCATGTACCCTGTGTATTAAACAGGAGCCAGGACTCGGGAGATGAATGTACAGCACTCTAGATTAATGAAGTGATTTCCAGGACAGTCCATATTACTGACAGACTCCTCGGCTCCCAGCTACACAGATAGAGGTGTGCACATATGTAGAAGCTCTTTTCTTTTGACGACAGCTTATGCACACGCAGCACATAGGCATTCCTACTCACACTAACACACTCAGGCTGCTTGTGGATGAAGGATAGACCTGTGCTTTTGGAAAAGGCTGAGAGTAGGAATAAAGCTACTGGAAAATATGAGTGATAAGGCATCCTCTATAATCATTTTCTGCTATTCATTCACTCTGGCGGCCACTCCCTCTCACCTCTCCATCAACTCATCCTCTCCATTTTATTACAAGCCTTTTTCAACTTTTTTTTTTTTTTTATCTCAAGGGGGCTGTATTTTCTCTTCCAGTTTCCCCTCTGTCACTTTTGCTGACTGTGGTGCAGATTCCACATTATAAGCTAATGTAACAAAATATTACCTGGTTACAGTGACCTACTGTGTCAAACAGTTTTCTCATCCAGTTATTTGTTGAAAAGCCTTGAGGAAACTTTGGGAATGTCGCACTGCTAATAGCTTTAGAGACTAATTTTACAATAATTTGAGGCTGGTTTTAAATCTTTTCGTGACTCAAACCTGGACCATAGCCCAGACTTTGAAAAATGGCAATGTAATGTACGGCACTCAGATATGTTTTTGCACAAAGATGACGTGTAATTGATCAACTTTTTCAGCTTGTCAGTAAATAGCTGATGATTCAGTAAATTTTCTTTCTTTAAATAATCTTTTTTATTAAAAAGAAAATCTAAATTAACACTTAAAGCAGATATGAACAGATATGATGAGATAATGATATCTCTAAATAGGCAACTTCTTAGTCCTGATAAAGAACTTATTGTCCATGAATGTATTGGTGAACTGGCCTAATTGCCCATAGTAAATGAATGTGACAGTAAATGGTTGGCTATCAGTGTATGTCTCTAAGTGTTAGCCCTGCGATTTACTGGAAATTACCCACTCCATATGCTCAACCCTCCGTGAACCCGTAAAGAATAAGCATTAGAAAATGAATGAATTATTACACCTTACAACCAGTTGACACTGCATAACACTCAACTCAACTATGCACCCACCTGACTACAGAGTCTGCATGTTTTTTACAAATGGTTTTCTCTTTTCTTCTTTTTTCTCTGTTGTCTTTTGACGGCATAATCAGTATGTATTTCAGGTAATCTAACCACTGCTCATCTTAACCGGATACTAAACAACCTATACGTAATCAGTCATTTATAATATATATATATATATATTTTACAACCACTTTTAGACACTTTTTTGTTTATTAAATGCCAAAAAATATACATTACATGAGTACAATTGAGTCTGACCATGTCACCATTCAGAACTGTCACTGCACACCAAACGTCTGGGGGACTCTGGGGCTGATGGCCAGCTGCAGTTTTAAAAACATTACATAGACTCATATTCATTTTGTTAAGACTTAGCTCTGACCATAACCTCAACCTAACCTTAACTCTTCACTGTATAATTTTGTAATTTGTTGTAGGTCGTTTGGATCTAAATGAAGTTGTTGGAGCGGTATCGATGTTATCCACAGGGGATCCACAGGCCAGGCTAAAGGTCTTGGTCTTAGCTGTGCTGATGTTGGGCTGTGGCCCGTGACCCCAGCCCCATCATATTGTACATCCAGATGTACATTTCTCCGTCCATGTCAATGATCCATCTCTGTCACTCTGCGTCCATCAGCCTGCCTGTCTATTTATACTCTCTGTCTGTCACCTATCTATCTCTGTCTATATCGCAGACTCACCCGCTCACTCCCCAGCCCCCATCACTCTCACTCTCGAGGATTACTCTCCCTCTTTTCAAGTCCTCCATATCTTTGCCCAACTCTTCGTCAAAGTCAAGGTTTTCTCGCTCTCACTCAGTTTTAGCCCTCATCAGTTGAGTTTCATTGATGTTTTCCTGGATGCCCTCTGCTTCCCACCAAGGTCTTCCCTTCCCCTTTTTACTCTTCGTTTTCCTTCCTCTCTCAGTTTAACATTCTGTCGTAACAGTCACTCCAATTCTGCCCAAAAAGGCTTTTATTACATTTATTACAGTGTAAAGAATGTCCAAAGAATCAATCAAACAAGAATTACAATTAGGGCAAGAAAGAAAAGGTATAGAGACGTGGTTTGTAATTTAATTTAAAGGCAAATTGAATTCAGATTTATCTTGATAATTTGGCCTCCAGTGTTTGAATCATAGAATGATAACAGTATACGGAAACTGAAGCAAATCAGAAATTGGGAAGCATTGGGGGTCTGTTTATGCTATCTAAAAACTATTGTTTTACTATGGAGTAAAAGCCAAAAAGACCGGATGTAACGGCCAATTTATTGCCGAGTCGTAACGACGATATTAGTAAATAGGGGGCCAATGGGCGGATTATATCCACTATATAAACAATCAATGAATGATCCCTAATTCATGGAACAAGACAACTTTTTGTCTATCAATGATTTAGAGACAAAAATATGTTTGCATTTGTGAATAATAATAATAATAATCCTATAGCATATTGTAATAGGAATCATTTGTAAAAAAGTTTAGCACATGCCCTCATGTTGCGAGGTCTTGAGTTAGGGACATTGGTTTACACTACACCAATGTCAATAAGCAAGTAAATGCTACAAATAAAACCGAGAAAACATCTATTCCATCACTGGATGCATTGGTTTACACAGAGAAACCACAGGAATCAAAAATGATTTCCAGAAATTAAGTGATCAACACAGTAAGACAAATACTTAAGTCTGTAACAATAAAACGTGACCTTTTCCTAAATGTGGTATTTTATAAATACACCAACTTCTCGGAGGTGTTGTTGTCCTGTAATTTATTCAGTTTGAAGGTGATCTTAAATGAGCGCTTTAATTAACTGTGTCTATTAGAAGGTACAGTACGTCTCACACCTTATTACTAGCGTGATGTACGCAATTACGAGCATGATTTAAGTGTCTAGCCCTGCACGCTTGATTTTCTTTGTGCATGTGCCACTGGGGCAGTATATCTGCATCGGCTGTTTACTGCATTGCAGGAGATCTGTCCCAACTGGAGGGGGATAGAGCTTTCCCATCTCCCGGAGAACACACTCGAGTCAAAATCTGCTTTCTGCCTTATAAAACATTATGCTTGGTATCGCCCCAGCGATTATTAACAGGAGTGCTAAGATTATAAATGAGTCGTGGAATAGCAGAGAGATGATGAAAGGTGACAGCACCAACTAAAACTTTTTGTTCTCTCTCAGCATTTCTTTTGTCTTTTGTTGCAGTTTGTGATATTCTTTTGTGCTGATTGTACTGTCAGGGCATTTGTTCACACTGTTCCTTTTCTATTCTTAATGTTCAAGTGTACATAGGTTATTAGATCACTGTCTTTAAATGGAACATTAGTTTTAAAACCTTTCAAAAGCTTTGCAAAACTTGGTTGGGCTTAAGACAAATTTATCTATTTAACAATCTGACTGGTCAAAACCCTAACTCTAGATGGGAACCTCAATACAAATATAATATATCTAGAACATTCAGGATTCTCTTCTAGTTTTGAGTTATCGTTGACTATTTCATTGCAACTATACTGGCCCATGTACGTAGCTTGTCAGAAGTGGTTGTTAAACTTTACCACCGTCTTGGTTTTAGCTCTTTCTTTGAATGTATTGGTCTAGTTCTCTCTTGATCTTGGTCTTAGTTAGAGTTACTTTTATCATACATTATGCAGTGTTTCCAGTAGGGCTGCACAATGTATTGCAAAGTTATCATTATTGGGATATATTACTGATTGCAATATTTGTATTGAAAAATAATGACATGTATTGCAATAACACTACACTCTTCCATTTTATAGACTATAACAACGCTTTAGATTAAATTATGGTGCATCCAAATGAAAAAGTCCTTGGTTTAGACCTGGTTTATTCCTACATTTAGTCCCAGTTTAGACCTGTTTAATTCTGGTTTAGAGGTAAAAGTTTAGCGTATGTAAGCATTCACAGATTGATTGTGGTGGTTTAGTCCTAGTATAATCTTTGATACTGCTTTAACTCCTGCTTTGACAAGTGGGAGTTAGTCCAGAGCATTATTGCTTTAACCTTAAAATATTCCAGGTAATATTGTTACCACAATATTCAAAATGGTTATTGTATATTGCAATTTTTTTCCAATATTGTGCAGCCCTTGTTTCCAGGAGTATTTGCAATATTGACTGTAAAGTCAAAATGTTCTTATTTGGGATTTTGAGCACCAGGCCTGTATCATACAGTGGAAATCCAGTCAAATCATTGGACATTTGCATGAATATTTCCCTGAAAATGGTCTGGATATGCAGATGTATTGCAACTGGGATTTGTCAACGACTAACTAGTTTTGAATTATCTTGCTAAACAATCACATAAAGTCAGGTTTAAACACACTTCTACTCATTCGTCTACTCTGCACTCCATAAAACAAATAGATGTGGCTTTAACAGTTCTCACACTGCGGGAGGTCCTGCTGGAAAACCAATAATCTATTTCAGCTGTCAAACACCAAGGAAAGATGTGGCAGCAGATTTCGAAGCATTTTCCAAAAGCGTCTCCCTTGTGCAGAAATCATGAATCAACATAACATTCTATACTAATTGTGTGCAGTCACGTGTTGCTGCTCTGGAGCCATTCCTGGATCTGGGGTGCATTTGTTCTCCCTATATGTATCGACAATATCATTATGCCCTTTTTCGCTGCAACAAAAGACCAGAATGGATGTGGAGTGGTCGGAAATTGAACCCTGTGAAAAACAGTAATGAAAATTTTCTATTTGCTTGAGCAAGCTACATGATATTGTACACAATTCCCACCTGCAGTTTTTTTTCTCTTCCCAGTTGCTCTGAATTGGAGTCAACATTTGTGGAGCATGGAATCACCTGGGAACAAAGTTTCAGCAGCATTATTAAGTGGGAGTTTGCTTTGTGCTTGGCCCTTGCAAACCTCCCATGCACATGTTCGCAGCGAGACCACGACATTAACATTCTGGGAAGTGTGTGTGTTTGAGGGGGAATTGGCTGCTGAAGGTCTGGTATCAGTCAAACGGTCTTCTTCATGCATGAGTGATTGGCCTCGGAGAGCACCTAATGTGGAGCACTGGTAGGGACTCGAGGAAGAGGAGGGCATGAGGAGAAGCTCATCACAGCCACGGGGACAAAAGTCAATTTAACAGCAATCACTCGGCTGATAAGAGCCGGCTTGTAACCTGTTACTCCCTCAATAACTCTATCAGGTCCCTCCCTCCCTGCAGGCCCTCCTCAGCAGCGCTATCGTGTTTTCATTCTTGTTTCCACATTCTAACACAGTCCCTTTGCCATTGCTCCTGTTTGGGTTCTTTCAAAACCTACCATTTTCTTTTTCTTTCCAGTGTCACAGCTGTATAATCTTCAGCCATTCAAGTTTACGGTCAAGTTATTTAAAGACAACAAATATTGTGGACAGTGGAACCAAGTGTTGTATACCATGTTTTTTCACAGATTTCTGAGATCTTTGGTTACATTTCTACAGATTTAAATTTCATTTTTAAATAGTGCTGTATTGAGAGATTATGTAGGTACCTGCACCTATATAAGCAGGCAAGTCTTTTGACAGTGTCTAATGGATGTATATGATGAATATTTCAGTGTTGGGATCCTTTGTGGGAAAGGGTACCATACTTGTGTAATCTATAGGATAAGTTCAGCTTTTATATCAGTTAAGCTCAGAATTGACAAAGTCCCTTGGACAAAAGATAAAACTTCTTCACCTTGAAAACTAAGTCAAGATGCCTTTGCTTTAACCTTTCCTTCAAGATGACCTGGATGACTGAGAACCTTCACACATATTGCTGGTTTGTATTGTATGTGACTACTTAACTATAGAAGACTGTATTTATTAAGCTTTCTTCCTAAGGTTACAGCAAAATCTACTCATAACTCTGAGTCTCTGACATCACACAAAACAACTCTGTTTTCTATTGAGAACATTAACCTTTTTATGTCTGATGTATATTTGACAGAGCATGAGGCCTATTAGAAGTACACAGGCAAAACTTAACAAACAAATGAGGGAATAAAAAGAAAAATAATGCTAAACATAAAATATGTCAAGTATAACTCTGCTATAACTACCACTTGATGGTCTCCCTGCCACAAGCTTTAATATCATTTTTTTTAATGCATAATGATAACACTGAAGGTAGACAACTCCACTGTGACTGTGGGAGACATTCTTGAGGAAGACCTTTCAAAATATGTTTGACTGATTCTTTATCAACTTCACAGCTACTTTATGTTCTTTAGCATCACGAGCTATATGTTGTAGCATGTGTCTAATTCTACATTGAACTAGAAAAGATTTTGTAAAACAGCCCTGTGAAAAAAAGCAGAGATATACTCCAAACCCTAGCAGCAAGCATCAGAATAAGCAGTACAAAATGATGCAAGAATGAGGTAAAAACCCTGTTTACAGCATTAGCAATCAGAACCAAAATGATAACAAAATGCAACAGAAGGCCTGGACTAGTTTATTTATTGCCACACACCAAGAGAGACGCTATAAACATAACCACACCTGTTTTAAGCTCCTGTGAAAGTTTAGTAGACTCAGCTGGCTCTTTGACCTATATCCTCTTGCTGCCTTAGCTTTTGTGTGTTTGTACATAAGTGTGTTATAGCACACAGTCAGCTACATAACCAGCTGCATAACAGAGTGACAGAGCCCTTTTCTTTTTATAGCTTCTCACTGAGTTACTAGTCCAGAATAGGGAAGAGGACAGTGGCCGACACTGTGTTATGCTGCTCAATATAGATATGTACAGATAGACAAAACATAGGCAGAATAAAGAGATTTCATGACTTTTAATTTTTTCAGTAGGGTATGGGTTTCTCTGGAATGGCGTTGCAATGGTTCAAGTCTTACCTCTCAGGTAGGTCATTCAGAGTATCCTGGAGAAACAATCAAAATGTCTGTGAAGGTTCTCAGTCATCCAGGACATATTGAAAAAAAGGTTTAAGTAAAAGCATCTGGACTTAGTTCTTCACCTTGTCTCCAGATGCTTTTACTTAAACCTTTTTTTCAAGGTCGCAATACCCAAAATCTCAATACAGGGGTGCCTCAGGGCTCAGTGCTTGGACCGCTACTCTTTTCCATTTACATGACAGCCTTTGGCTTGGTCATTCAGAAGCATGGCTTTTCCTATCACTGCTGCAGATGACACTCAACTCCACTTGTCATTTCAACCTGACGATCTGACAGTCTCTGCTTGCGTCTCGGCGTGCCTGAGTGACATCTCACTTTGGATGAAGGACCATCACCTGCAGCTGAACCTTGGAAAAACAGAACTGCTAGTGATTCCTGCCAATCCAAAGACCCGCCACAACCTTTCCATTCAACTAGGCTCATCAACCATTACACCGTCCAGCACTGCCAGAAATCTGTGAGTGGTAATTGATGATCAACTAAACTTCACAAGTCATGTTGCCAGCATCAGTCGGTCCTGTAGATTAATTCTCTACAACATTAGGAAAATTAGATCTTTCCTATCTGAGCATACTCTCTAGTCTCTACTCTCTAGACTAGCCTACTAGTCCAGGCTCTTGTCTTGTCCAAACTGGATTATTGCAATGCTCTACTGGCTGGACTCCCTGCCTGCACAACCAAACCTCTGCAGAAGATTCAGAATGCAGCGGCAAGCATGGTCTTTAGAGAACCAAAGAGAGCGCACAGAACTCCTCTCTTCATTAGTTTACACTGGCTCCCGGTTGACGCCCACATTAAGTTCAAAGCTATGCTCTTGGCCTACAAGACCACCACCAGTTCAGCCCCCTCATATCTTCACTCGCTAATACAGACCTTTCTTGCCAGAGCTTTGCAAATAAACGTCTGGTGGTACCATCCCACAAAGGAAATAAAAAATCACTCTCACGCACTTTCTCTGGATCTGTTCCACATTGGTGGAATGATCTACCTGCTGCTACAAGATCAGCAGATTCTGTAGCCATCTTTAAAAAACGCCTGAAAACACATCTCTTCATCATCTCTACATCAACACCTAACTGACAAACACTGAATTCTACTTCCCTTTTCTTCCCCAAAAAAACAAAAAGAAAAAAAACTTTCTATCCTTAGCTTTGCATTCTGTGCTGGGCTTTAAAGACTAGTTTTTTGTGCACTTGTGCTTTTTTCTTCCTTGTGTTGTTAAAATTGCTTCTATTGTTTTCCTCATTTGTAAGTTGCTTTGGATAAAAGCGTCTGCTAAATGACTAAATGTAAATGTAAATGTTCTTAAGGATGTAGACTAATAATGTTACAGCACTAAATGACACAGTTTCCTAGTGCCATCAGATCTTTTGTGTGTTGTATTAAAAGAAAAAATATTGGCATAGTTTAAATTTAATGTTCTGTTTTAATTACTGTTAAAATGACAAAAGATCAAATTTGTCAGTAAGAGGAACTGGCATTCCACATTCTTGGGAGACCTGGGTTTTATTTTGGATTGGTCAGTTTTACCAATTTATTTCCCTTCTCTCTGTATCTCTTCTTGTCTGTCTACTATCCTATCAAAAAAAGACGAAAAGGTCACAAAATTACCCCCTCCCAAAAATAAAATATAAAAATAAATAAATAAATGTTTTGCTTTCAAGATTGCAAATAAATGTCTGTTATTTTTTGTAATTTGTATAGCTGAATTTTTTTCATTACCCTAAGAGACAAAGCCCCGGGTCCATTAAGATTTTGGAGTCTGGACAAAGAATATACGACACAGGAAACCGCCACTTTTATATGATTATAAGATTGGCACACTGGTGAGCGCTTTCTCATTTACCTTTTGGTCACTCACACTTAGAGCAGTGATTGTTTGATTGGCTGTTGGCTCACTGCTAGACCATTCTTCATTCCCTTTTTTTTTTTACTTTTGAGAGCAGCAGTGCCAGCTCCATAAGCGTTAGGGAATAAAAACAGTATTGCGGCTCGGTTATGTTCTGTGTGCTCTGGAAATACAGTGGGGAGATACAGAGACAGTACAGGACGTCAAGAGCACATCTGTGTGTGTTGAAAGATAATAAATCTTTTGTCACCGACAGCCACTGCAGATTTTCAGAAGTTGCGTCAAAAGGTACTGAGGTACTTTGGCAATAGAAAAAACAATACAATAACAATTATCATAAATACTACTTCACTTGACACTAAAACTGTTTTTTATCACAAAAACTAAAGCCAAAAATATTAAACTTTATGTTTTCAAGTGAAGCTCTCAGTGAAAACCTTTCTGATGTGGTCATGATAACACTAAATGCTACGTGTAATGATAATGTGAATTGAATTATCTGATAATATCCACTCTCAAAAACCCACCTCTGTATGTTTCTGTGTATCTGGGCTGAATAAAATTAGCCACTTTTTCCTTTTCTTGTGGAGTTTCTGGAATATTAGTTCATTTGAGACACTATGTTCTGAGGTCTTACACAAAATATAAAAACTTAAAAATATTAATTTAACCATATGTTTTTAAAAATACTTGATTATAGTAGCCTAAAACACAGAAGGGGCTTAGCCCATTGATACCAGCCGTCCCTGGGTACCAATGTTCAGTACACAGCTCTAATTATAACACAGGCAATATTTTTCTGTTTATTGATAATACACCATGTGCCATTAAACCCCAGGACATTAAACCTGCATGTATTTAGAAAGGCAAGGGTCATTTTCTTCTGGAAGCATTACTTTTCAGTGGATCTTTTATTATATTACAAATACCTAATAGACATAGAAGATTAGGTTGTCACAAAGCAGTAGAAAAAGGAGTCCATGCTACATACTTATAGTTACATATATTCATTATATTATGGCGTTGGGTGTGCATATAAATGTTACAACGCTGTATATAGTGCATTTTGTTTCTCCTCACACACAGCCAGACCCATAGCAATAAAGGTGATCTCTGCCCCACATAAAGCTGAGATATACAGTTCCATCTCGTGCTGCTGATCTACATGTTTTCTAATTAACAACAATAATTTCTAGCTCTTCTCTATTTACTGCTGTGGTAATAGGGGATATCATGACAGGTATTAACCCAATTATCATGAGAATTATGGCCGCCTCCATGCCCTAGCTGTGTTCCAGAGTGGAAACACTAACCACGGCCATCCATCCTGCCTCAATAACAAAGGCCATTAGGAGGCTCACAGCCCTTGTTATGGCCCGCTGGATGTTTGCATCAAAAAAATGAAGCTTTATCTAAACTGAGTCTAACTTTTATAAAGGTGTTTCCTGGCTTTAATTATGACTAAATAAACCCAGAGATTAATGTGAGAAAAAGTCATTGAGACACCAATGAGGCGTCTTATGCCGATGTAGTTCCAGTGGCTCGGAGAATTGCCTGCTTAATGGAAAAACGACTAACAGTCTCATTACAGATGAACCTCTCTGCTGGTGCTGTGCAGATGTACATTTGGTCAGTAAAAAGTCATTAGATGTTATCAGGTACTGTATTCTACCCTCTAGATTAACCTTTTATTTAACCTTTACATTAAAGATAAAACATGCAATTTAAATATAAGAATGGGCAGGTTCTGTTAAAACACCATTACATTATTCCCATTTGTACTGTCATTTGTCAGAAGATATAAAACACAAACTTCATATGACTTCAATGACAGACCCTCAAAACTGTCTTTTTTAAAAAATGTAATTGTCGTCTGGTGCATCTGGGCCTATGACTCCAAATTTCTTTAACATGTGATACAGATCAATGTAAGGTTCACATCCACAAAGTGGTCTATGTTTAATAGTTTTATTCATCTTTTGTCTAACTCATATCTGGATCAAATTGTGTTACAGAAACAAGCAGTTCCCACATCTTTGTGCTTTCCACCTCAATTTTACCTTCACATTCTACATTCACAGCCCATAGAGCAGGGGGGCACTTTCTTTTCCCAAAGGGCCAAATTAGAACATGGGACTCTTGTAAAGTGCTGGGCCAAAACGGTGAACTCATTTATGCTCAATTAAAACATGTTTCTTTTGCCTATAGTTTAAGTTTGAACTAATGTATGGGCAAAACAATATGTGCAATAAACACTGCCACAGTCACAGCTGCACTCTCCCCAGTTTTAGATACACTCTTCACGGTTTGTTCTAAAACCATTGAAAAATCCCTCAGTGTGAGTAGAGATGCACGCTTTAGGAAAGGTTGTTTAAATCATGTTATAGGCCTTAGTTTACACAAAACTACCAAGAGGAATGTTTATGTAATCTTTCTTGGTTGGGTTGGATAATGATCATACTCATCAAACCAAGAGTCACAGAAAATTAAAAGAGAACCATTATGACATAGTTTGAAGTAGTATTATCTGACCTCTGTGAAGAAGAGTTAGCCATTTACAGGGCTTGTTTACTTCAATGTGAACACTGTCTCTCTGTTAACAAGCTCTTCTTCATAGGCATACCAACATATGTACAACATACAGTCCAAGCTGCTAAGTGTCTTATTTAGTGATGAACAAGACACATTTTCAGAAGTACACCATCCAATAGGACATAATATATTTTCAATACATGAATTATCTATTTAAAATACCTCTTTATTTAGTCTGGCTCTTATGTAATGTTTTACAAACAGTGGGGTGCTCGTGGCAGAGCGCTCCTGCCTCGCAGCTAGAAGGTCGTGAGTTCAATCCTCGGCCGACTCAAACATCCTCGGTGAACTCTGGCCTTTCTGTGAGGAGTCTGTATGTCCTTCCCACAGTGTTACTGTGGGTTCTCTCCGGGTACTCCGGTTTCCTCCAACTGCTCAAAGACATGCATGTACAAGTTAATTGGCGAATCTGAGGTGTCCCTAGTGCAGGAATGTGAGAGTGATTGGTTGTTGTCTCTAAATGTATCAAAAGTGCTACATAAGTAAAGATTGAGTGGGTTTCAAAAATATTAATAAATAATATTTATTTGTTGGATGAATACAAATTGGTGTGTGCTCGATGCCAGCGGTTCTCAGAGGCCTTTTGTCTTTAATCTCATGTAAAGCAAATAGTTAGCGTGGTATACCAATCCTGTCTATTGTCCTGTCTATTTTCAAAAGCAGGACAGTCTGGTCCCTTCCTCAAAGCAAATCCTTTCTCTCAGCGATTTTGCAGACTGACCAATCACAAGCCGTTTGTCTGAAGCAGGGTGTAATTTTCTGGCTATGTCATACACAAATAACACGGATGATCCAAAACATTTAACATGGCAGACGCTGCTACCTAAAGGCTGTTTATTTCTGCTCTTGCTTCGGTTTTAAATAACCAGCTAAGTATAAAAACAATGAAACTGCTCTACCGTTAGCCATGTTAACAAGTGGCGCTAATGTGGCTTCCTTGACAACCGGCTGTGTAGTGTTACCTTTTATTGCTTCATGTCCGTTGTGATTTGTTATTTAATACCACAAGTTATGCAGTGTTAAATAATGTTTTAAACCATGCAGATGGTCGTATGACACCAATGCTATCCAAAACCAGAAACAGCTGTTGATAAACAACTCCATCATCCAATAAACAAACTGCACAGTTTTGTTCTAACTTTTCAAAAGTGGACCACTCAGAGGCAGAAAGGTTACCAAAGTAGTATGGTAAACTTTTTTGGGATGTTTGATGCCCCTTTTTGTCATGGAAATATAAAATCTGTACTGACCTGTCTCTGAGATTATTAATTTGTAAGGAAAGGGTGAGAGAGAGATGAATGACATAGAGCAAATGGACAAGAGCCAAAATAAAACCATGATTGCTACAGGTTTATTAAAAAAAGAAATAAAATTTACATCTTGAAAATCTGCAAATTCGTTTGGAACTTCACAAAATGTGACAAAAATAAGAACAAATTTGATTAGAGAATGCAGTCACTTGACGTAGGAGTCCCTACAGTAGGTAAGACTCTAAGGTGTTAAGTGAAAGCCAACAGAGACTTCCTCTCAAAGCTTCCCTTCAGAGTATGAAATATGTAGTGGCCCGTATAGTGCATGACAACATTAGTATGAACACTAACATCAATCTGGCCTCCCAGGCATATGAGCAGTGATCCTCTATAACATATGGATGAAAGGACACATAGAGAGAGGGGAAGTGCTGAAGGATCTGATTGTTAGACCAGGATGGATTTTTAGAGGGGAAAGTCAATTATGGCTCACAAAGCACTTGGTTAAAATATCAAGGTCGCAATACGGTGATAGGTTCTGTATCCGTGCTGTGTCAAAGTGCCATTTTTCATTGCTCTGTGTCTCTCGTGGAGGTCAAACCCATTTGGGCTTCATTTATTAACCCTAAAGTGCAGCTGCTGGCAGTCGGTGGGCTCTCTTCGCTCGGCGGCTTGGTGCAGCACAGAGGTCGCCCACTGGGAGTGAGCAGTGTGTGTGGTGATGATAATACTTTGTCTATTCATTTAATAGAGTAACACTCACAGGTGCATTGTGATGGACAGCAGGGCCACTGCAAATCCACACAAACTCAATCAGCCCTCATTGTCAATAAACATTAGAGACATGATCAAGGAAAAGCAGGGGACACTTGTTTTATCGCAATCATGACATAGTGCTTTAGGAGATTAAAAATCAATAAAGCCCAGTGGGCCTGCTGAGACATGTTGGCTTAGATGGGCACAGACCACATTTCTTTATTCTTACTGAATGGGTCATAGGTTAAGGTAACTAACCCCCCTCCCTTTTTTGCAAAAGTTAAACTACAGCCTATTCTTGTATATATTAATTCAAGTCATAATAAACATAAACAAAAGACTATCCAAGAAGCAATCAATACTTACTACTGTGACGTCTTCACAGTATTCACCATTTCATGTGAACACACTGTGGGCCATTGAACAACATAGTACCTTTGATCATGGTCTCAGACTACAGTGCTACGAGAACAACTAGTTTACATCACTCTAAGCAATATTGTGCGGGCATGAACATTTAAACAGGCAACCTTAACACAACAAACTAGGAAAGCAATATTACATCAACCGCATTAAACATTAACTAAACATGCATAGTAACAGAGGATGGGTTAGTCACGTGACCCGAAACTATTCTCTAACACGAGCGGATCTCAACCGTGTCCCACTACAATATGTTAAAACTGTGTTAACACATGCCATATTAGTGTTTCCTACACATTGATGAGAACTTGGTGGTCCACCATAGTACAATTTGCAAAGCCAAAGTGTTAAAATTAATCAAAAGTAGATCAAATTCAAACCTTGCCTTTCAATATGGTTACTTTATGGAGTCTGTTGTATCGACTTTGCACTGACGGCTCAGTGCACAGTGTCTCTGTAGGAAATGGTAACTTGGTAATACATTGGTGTTTTTTTTTTTCTGCCAGGAAAATAATTTTGCAGAAATTGTGGTAAATTCAACCACTTCCTAGAAAACCAGAGCCTTTTTCTCCACATATTTGTTTGCGATGAGAGGTGGATACAAGTAGAAAAAGAAAGTGCAACACTCAATTTTGCAAAACCTTAGGAAAAAAAGTTACTTTCTTTGCAGAAGCTGATTCAGCTCAAGATGAAGCCGCTGTTAAAGTGACACGTTTTGTTTACGAGGAGACAGCTGTTGTTTCCACAGTAATCCAGGATTGTACATAAAGCTGTGCCACACTTACTAATTCCTATAAATCAAATCAACACGAATACTGTGAGCCACACATGCACTGTAATGTACAGACTCAAGCACAGTTAGTAATTGTGCTACCCAATGTGATTATCACTTTGACCATGCACTGGTAACATACCTGTATATGAACAATGTCAAGAGAAAATTAGAATCTGCAGGATGCATTTAGCTCTCAGGAAGACTCAACATAAACCCTACTGGGAAAACTGAGCCACTCTCATCTTTATAGAGCCACAGCACTACCCAGGATTTACAAAGCTGTATCCTGCAGGTACATAGGGCACTACAGGTCAGACAGCTCGTCAATAAAGTACTTGTTTAATATATCAGGGCCATACAGCACAGGTGGGGTACAGCAAACATATATGTGAGGGATACATGGATGTACTGAAGCTGACGGATGTATAGAGGAAGTGATAAAACAAACAGCTGGAGAAAGTAAAGGAAAGGTGTGAGGTTTAGTTGAGTTTAGTTATTATAACCCTTTTATTATTACCCACATAATACAGCTTAATGAGGCAAACAATATGGAACTCCTAAAGTCTGAAAAAATGAAATGATTCATTAGAAGTGATTCAGTTTCCAATCAAATGGAAATTACATACTGACTAAACATGCGCTAAACTTAATTTACAAAATTGTGCTGCTATTCTGTAATATCCTCATATATGCTGACATAGGGGTTGTGTTTTGGGTTTTAAAACAATGCAAATCACTGTAAAAGCTTTAGAATCCCTTGCCAGCAGTAAACATGGCCAAATTGGGTAAACGCCCTTGGACAGGCCAAATGCGGATGTGTGATCATTGATTGGTGTTAATGCTTTGGCTTGTTCCAGTCTTTTGCGTTGATTGTGTTTGTTGGCATGTTTGATTCATACTCAGCTAGTCCCTTTTGTCCTATGGAATGAGCTTTTTGCATATGGTTTTGTGATTGATCCGTCTACGCCCTGTCCTGTACATATTACTAGAGTGGCACTTTCAGTTTAAGTGTGACTTCCTGTATGTACGCTGGTTTGTTTGGATGAAGTGGTTAGACCTAAATGAAATGAGTCCATTAACACATCTCTTCCTAAAGGTGATCCCTTGCTGACTCAGGTTTGTCTCAGAACTGAATGATTCTTGAAGGACAGGCCTCCTTCGTGAGATGAACTCCCCTGTCGCAACCCCACCAACCCCTGGAGCGAGGGATTGTGGGATTGGCACTTCAGCCCTATCCCTTCCCCCATCACGAAAGGGAACCAAACTGCGACTGGGAATAAAATGCTGATCTACAAAATCAAACCACTTGGGGGTCAAGGAGAAGCAAAAGAGGGAGGCGTAATGATTTTAGTGCTTTTTATTGAAGAAAGGCAGGCCAAAGGAGAGTTTAAAAAAGGAATGAGGGGTGAGTTGTGGGCTGCAAAAAGTGGACAGGAATAGCCCAGAAGACAGATGAGTGTGTGGACAAGATAACACAAGGAGTGTAGAGATATAAAGCAATAGTTATGAACAAGAAATACCAACACTTTTTCTTTGACAGTGATACGAGGTGATAGCAGCAGTGTTAAAGGTGTGAACTTCAAAAAGAGATACTGTAAAAAAGAGGTACAGAAAGGGAGACTCAGATTAAATAGGAACATCTTAACAAGGAACTTGTTTGAACGTGCTTGTGTTTTGAAGATTTAAGTTAGTAATGCTTTAAATTAAATTGATTGAACTATGTCTGTAAAAATGTTGTCCTGCTATTTATGCTGAAATGTGAAAATGTGTAATTTTATACTTTTACAACATACAGTATATTTTAACATCATGAAATATACCAAACTCACTGCTTTGTGGGCATGCGGTTCATGATTTGTGAATTGGTTTTAGTAGGTATATCATAAATGACCAAAGATTGTGGTGATGTGTCTGTGCTTGCACAAAACACAAAACTGACTTTATAAATACTCCAAACTACTGAGAGCCCACAGAAAAAAGCACAACATAGTTTCACTATGGGCTACACAATCTTGCTTTGTACCTTAAGGCAAGTCTCTATTTGAGATCTAACAGATGTACATTACAGACATAAGACATGATGCAGTGACAGCCAGCTTTCCCTTTCAGTAGAAACAGAGATGTTGGAAAATCTGTGTTGCATTGCGTCTTGATTCAGTGACAGTCTTTCAGTGTGATTTTCTACTGGCAGAAGAAAGGCGATGTGAGCCAGGCCCACCACCAGAGGCAATGGGAACGTGTTAATGACCACATCCATATTACATTTTAATAATACCAGTGAGCTAATGCATTGCTTTCTCCTTAGAGCTGAAATGTGCAAAGGAAACACCCAGGAGGATATTTCTTATGCTTTACAAATTCACACACAGCTCAAAGCTGCCAGGCATAAGATAAATATATATTTGAATTCAATACAGTTGATAAATAGGCAGACATTTTTGCACAACAACAATAATTCCCAACAGACAAGAAAATTCCCAGCTTAAAATCAGTTTTACTAATACTGTAGTTTCTGTTAAGTTAGTCAGCAAAATATCAACCTACAAAAATGCTCTCATTTAAGTGTATATTGCAGAAATTGAAGCTGGAAAGAAGGGAGGTGAAAGTGCTTCCCATCCCGGCACCAATGTCTAATGCAAGGGTCTTCAACATTTTTTCCCCAGAGAGCTTGCAACATTTTTTTTATTGTTCCTCTACTGTTAGCGGTACTGCATCCACTGTTCACTGTGTGCATGTTTGTATGTGCACGAACAAACAACAACCGAAGAAGAATCAGGAAGTGAGAACCGGGAAAACAAGCAAGCACATTACATCACGTTCGCAGAAACAGTGCAGGAGTTTTGATCCAAAAACCTTCTCATTTAATTGACTGTACAGGGTTACAGAGGCAACCGTGGTGAATTCGGCACATTAGGCTGTTGCTGATACATGCATGGTTTAGGAAAAATGTTATTAGAACCATTGACACTCTGTGATGTAGGTGCGTTTTTTTGGTTCATTGTTTAGACATAATACATATCAACTCATGTAAAATATTATATATTTGTTATTTATGAAATATTTATTATCTGAATGATATGGTGAACTTAGCCATTAAAACATCTAAATTGACCATATTTAGACAGTGCTTGCACTTCAGGGTTACGCAGCTTGATATGTCAATCTAAAAATAAACTACACCCATTTATGCCATGTCCATCCTTTCTTTAAACAATGTGCCAGTTCTGGACGCCATCTTCCAAGCGCTTTACGGTTCACGTCATGAAAATATGGCCCGTAATGATGTTTTCTCCAGGTGACCCTGATTCATTGCATTGCCAAGAAAGAATCCAACGTGAACTTGACCTCTGACCACTGGCATCTAATCAATCTTCCAATCCTTGAGTTCCTTAAGTGATCAATTTTGAATGTGAAGACATTTTCTCAAGGCAATCCTGACACTTCATTGCTAAAAACTGGAGCAATAAATGGACTGATTGACAAAGTGAATACACAACATCTCAACCACACGAGGAGATGCACTGGATTTCAGTCTTCTAATGTTTATGTAACATCTTAAACAAAATGCATCAGTAAGAATCTAAAATTATAGATACAGGTATACCAATTCTCTGCAGGGACGCTGTCAGGAATGTGGAGGAGTGGACTTAGGAGACAAGAGACAAATTTAGCAATAATAATATTTGACTATGGAGAACAAACTATTGGTGTGAGTTAAGCCTGCTTTTAATAGCCTCTTTAATTAGGAAGTGTTTTCTTTCTATTTAATGGATGACAAAATAATGTTTAAATTTTTTTTTTGTCTAATATTACAAATATTATTTCTACATTTTAGATTGTGGACATCACTGCAGCTGTTCATTAACCTGACCTGTGACCCCTGCCTTCTGCCTCTCCTCTCTGCTTTAATCTGACGGGCTTTATAACAAGTAACAATAGATAACAGGTAACAGATAACAGTTAAAAGAGTAAAAAGTTAAAAATCAAGAGCTCTAATTAAAGCTCAACTCGTAAAATCAACTCCTTCAAATGATTTTATCAGATCCAAGTCCAAATCATTTTGATCAATGTGAATGTGAGTGCAACAAGTTGTGAGCAGACAGAAACACTTTGTGCGCCTGGTTCAACAGCGGGACCATAGCATTGAAAATGGACGGAGGGAGGTCGCTAATAAAAAACATAAAAAAATTATTTTTATTTTTTTTACAGAAAACACAGTTTTAATTGTGCACAAATAAGAAAACTCTGAATTTATGTAGATCAGTTAAATAACCATATTTGTTATGTGTTAAAATGACTCATATCTTTATGGGCCCCTGTCTGTCATGGGACCTTAGAATCACTCCCCACCCCACCCCTCTCACAGCGCAACTGACTCTGTCTTAACCCACTCTTTTGTCTTCGATCAAAATCATTTATATCTATTTCACTTTCTGTGGGTCCTGAGGACAAAATGGTAATGGCAGTGAAACTAAGTGCACTGATAATGCTCAAAGTGTCTTTTTGTCTGGGCCTGTTACTCTCTTTGTAGTTTTCTCTCCTTTGGCTTTTTTCCTTGTTTTGTCTTTCCGCCGCTCTTGTTGACTAAGCGTTGACATTTTTTTCAGGCCCGAAGACTCTGGTCAGAATATTCATAGACTATTGATTATTTGGGGGCGAAGGAAATGAAGACTGCTGCTCCACACTTCTTTGCTTTTACACAGCCCATCCTCGCCCCTCTGCTCATGCGTCGGTGAAGCCAGAGAGAGCTTAAAGGTTAATTGATAGAAAGAGCAATAGCAGCAAGAAGTGGATAGACTTGGTCACAGGAGTTTATTAGAGTCTCCATGTGTCTACCAAACTGGAACTGTGCGTGCAAGACAAATTTAACTTAGTTTTTGTCCTGGTGGTTTTATTACTTAGAATTTTTGATAATTCATCCATCATTTGATGTTTACTCCACAACATTATATAAGGCCCTGCATGTATTAAACCAGGTACTTATTTGCATATGTTACATTAACTAACCAGTGCACCTCTATGCCGCCAAACTTAAACCTGAACTTTCTCAAAATGTTGGTGTCCACAGCTCAATAAAACACAAACACAACAAAAACATTTAGTTCATCTGCATGTGCATTTTGTATATTTATATGCATTTCTTTCTTGTGTATCTCAAGCTATAAAATGAAAACAGAAATGCTGTCAACACTAAACAATGCAATTACAAACCACAGATACTTGTGTATTCAGTGAGATGACACTGGAGTCAACAAGAGAGGGGTATTATGGAGGGTAGCCCCAGGTTTACTTTTATGGAGTCTCAGTAATGATTGGTTCTTAAGCGCGAGGCTATTGCTATCCTTCTCCTTTGTTCACTGTTTGACCATCAGCCAAAAAAGAAAACAAACAAGCTCCAGGAACAATACAATAGAACTGTCTGAGAAAAGACGCTTACAAGGGAATGAATACGCTGCTTTTTGTAGACTATAAAACGGTTTTAACTCTAATCAATGATATCAGTTCATGGTTTTTAATTGTTTACTGACATTGTACTGATTTATTACAACACCACCTTTCATTTGTTAAGATGCTGTCATTTATTTGCGGTAAAGTGTCCTGGTTTTTAGGTTTGAAAATATTGTCACCCTACGCAAAATCCATAAATGAAAAAAAAAACCATTCAACGCATCAAGTAGAAGATACAGTAGCTAAAGTAGACATAAACTATAACAATATATTGCAGAAACCTTTGTCACGTCTTTGTGGGCAAAAGAACCTATCTGTGAGTTGCTCGTATTTCTGCAAAATAATGCACCACACAGCTCGCTATGGGATCCCGTTTAATCCACAAAGGTGCCATTATTTATGCAGTTAGGCCAGATCAAGGCCGGTTGGAACCACACTGGAATTTTTTAGGAAGTGTAATGAGACCCATCTTTTCAGTCGGACTCAGCGGAGGTTTGTTTGAAGGACCTGCTCAAACAAACAAACAAACCATATACAGATGCAAACCAGACAGTAACAGGGAATCAGACAGTAGGGGTTTATCCTGCACACACCGCAGTGAAAACGCAAGAGATTTTAGGGGTAACCTGTACCAGCCTGTGTCATACTGAAGTAACCCCATTATACCACTCATGTCTTTTTTTCTTTCTTTTTATCATTTTATTCTTTTATAGTATCCCTGTCACTGTAAGTACCATTGATCATTCCTTATAATGCCATCCTGACTAAAATCATCCAAATAAAAGAGTGGGATCCCTGTTTGCAGTGTATTTTGAGACAGATTTCCCCGGCCGGATTTCCGAACAAGCCTGTGATTAAAGTTGACAAAGCACTTTAAAATGTCAGAGAGCAGCGTAGCATGTGACAGGAGGGGTAAGAACGACAGATCTGCAGTGTACTCTGGGACTCATGCACAAGTCCTCTCCTCATTATATCTTGCCCTCAGTATTGAAGCCTTTTGTCCGGGAGCACACAGTTGTCAGATAGATTTTCTAGAGCGCTGATTTTGAACCACTGAAAAAGAGATCAGCTTGAGGATCTCTCCGAGGGGGACATACAGAGGATGACTTGTCAGTGTTGCATAAGCAGAGGGCACAGTATATAACACCTTTTCGATGGGAGCAAGCTGAATACAAACGGTAATCCAAGGTATGTCTCGTTACAGCAAGAGCCGCTTTTAGACAAACAGAGAATGACATTGCAAAAAGGGTATCCTACTCTAAATGTCTCAGTTCCGTGAGGCTATAAATAAAAGCTTCCTGGGGTTTTCTGTAGAATAACATAATTTCTTTGTCCAAATTTTTTATCAACATTTAAGCACACGCTACAATTTTCAGCAAACAGTCAAAACTTTTTATAATAGGTACTGGATATTGCATCTGCTAAAACTTGGTGAATTTTTTGGGGTGCACAGAGGCAGAGTGAATAGCAACTTACAGTAAAGGCCTGTTTACACCGGGACAAATTTCACCGACGAATTTCGCCGACGTTTAACGCCTCGTGACTAAACAATGGGTGCCAATGTGAGTGTTCACAACGACGCAAAAAACGCCACGCGTAAAAGCGTCAGTTTTTAAAAAACGCCTCGGGTTCGTTTTTTTGGTTTGACGCGCCACGTCAAAAACTATGTGACCAATGAGATTAGCGCTTTTGCTCACGTGTCTGGAGCTTCTGAAGTTACAGTAAAACACAAATTGGGGGCGCTCAAACACAAAACGGTCTTGCCGAGCACACATACGTAACGGCAAATAAGATATACGCCAAGTAGCGTCTACACTTCCGGGAAGAAATAAGACGAAGAAGATGCAAGGCAAGATTAATGTAGAGCTGCTGGTCTCGTTGGTGTCGGAACACAAAGAACTTATGACAAACGCAACATCGATTACAAAAATTACTTGCTCTCTTCTTCTGAGTGAAAAGCGAGTGTCAGAAGCATAAAGTTGCGCAGCGCCACCTTGTGTACCGGGGTATTTCTGTTTTACATTAAGCGCCATCTAATGTCAGGGAATGAATTTGCATGTTCACTCGGCTCATCGTCAGTGAAAATCGCTTGGGTGTGAACACAGAAAACATGTTGAAAAACGCTGGCGAATAACGCGTGCAAATATTCGTCCGGTGTGTACGGGCCTTAAGGAGGTTGTGGGTTTGGCGGTGTCCTCATGCCACTTAACTCACCCGGGGGATTTTCTTTGGGCACTCTGGTTTCTTCCCCTTGTACAGCAGCAAGCGTCATGCCCAAAGCGGCTGGGATAGGCTCCAGAGTCCCACTGAAGAAAATAAACAAATTTCATTCAACCAAAGTCCAACGTATTATTAGTTTAACTTATGTTACACTCAGAAAACAGTTGAACAGACAGGATTTTATAACAAGCGTTGCTATTTAATATCTTCACAAATCGACCGAGAGCTACAGTGCCTCGAGCGTGGAAAAAAACTCAGGGTATTAAAAGCAGTAAATCAAAGCCACTGATATTTACATCATTAATGCAACATTGTGTAGATGTGTTGCTTGTAAATGATCATGGGGTAGGGAACTATATAATTCAAAGGACCAACAGAGAGTTCTATTTGTGTGTGCATCACAAAGCAATTTATAGGAAATCACTGAAGAAACTGTAACAATGTGTACAGTGCATATAGT
Organism: Neodontobutis hainanensis; assembly: GCA_024349245.1. Taxonomy (NCBI): domain Eukaryota; kingdom Metazoa; phylum Chordata; class Actinopteri; order Gobiiformes; family Odontobutidae; genus Neodontobutis; species Neodontobutis hainanensis. The sequence goes on from JALDNG010000026.1 coordinate 3,400,239, forward strand.
GTCTTTCACTGAAAAAAAATAAAATAAAATCCCATGAGTTATTTAACTAAATTGTTTTTCTATAGCCCAGTGTCGCAATAAAAATTGCCTCAAAGGGATTTACAAAGACAAGTTACAAAGTTAGAGGGAACACATAGTTTTTTGCAGATATTGATATATGATTAAATTATAGACCTTTTTATGTTTATTTATTTTCTAAGCAGCTAAAATACTGGACCAGATCTAAACTTGAAATTAACTAAGTTAGTTTATTTGAGTTTGCCCAACCAGTCTACATGTGCTTTGTGACTCTGGAGAAGGAATTCTGTGTCCCTTCACGTTCAGTGTGGTGTGCTCCGGGAGTACAGGGTGTTTTGTCATTGATCAGGCGCTGGATTAGTTGTTAACAATTTTAAATAGGTCATCAGAGATTGGCGTGTAATCAAAGCCAAAACAGAAGGTACGATAAGATGATTGTAACCGAGTTGTAAAGAAAGCCGATTGTTGTCGTTCCCCCTCTGTGCAAGTACATGACAGGCTGAATGTCCTCATGGTATTGTCCACACTCACATACGGAGGCCCTGAGAGGAGCCATGAGCAGCTCCAGACAACTTCTGAAGCTGCTATGCCACAACACAGCTTCTCCGCTAACCTCGTCATGGACTTTTTTCCCATGTGCACTAAAAACTGTCCAAAATTCTAAAGACTTCCACAAGTGAAATTCCCAACACTTCATTGCTGGAGAACCAAGTTTTTCCTTCTTTGAGCGGCCATAAAATTATTATGAATCTATGCGTTTTCCTCCCCAGTCCTAAAAAGAAATTATTACCCAGAAAGCGGTTTGAGGAGAGCCGCTAGCCCTGCTCGGAGCCACTGTCTGTGGGAGGGAGTGAATCAGTTCATGAAGGATGGGATTCTTGACACAGCTGTGTGCATGGTTGTATTGTCGATTTATGAATATTAATTGAGGTTTGACACTATTATTGCCTGAAATGCATGCTGAAAGATGGCATCTTGCCCAAATCATCTACACTGCAATAAAAACCTAAATTGGAGTGCTGCACCGTATTCTTTATCCGTGATTTATGTATTTTGCCATGACTGAGAATAGAATCTCACGATCTGAGGACAAAATAAACCACTGGAATGACGCCATGTCCTTAAAGCATCTGCTATTATAAGGTAATATCTTTCCCAATCATGCTTTTGTTTTTTCACTTACTTTTGCTGAATATGCATGCATTTTAAAAGTTAGGGAAAACTACAGTTCAGTTTCCTTTTTTGATTATAAGGTCTTTTCATTTATACAAGCTGGTTCTCATTCTCAGTGCATAATGAAGGACATGGACAATGGCTCATCTGGTCCTGAAGCCGATTGTGTCCTTTAGCATCCTCTATTAAACACCAAGTTAAACACCTGTTTTTTTCAATAATATATTACTTTATTTACATTAGCATTAAATTCATTTAATTCATACATTATCTATTAACTATTATTGTTATAACAGAGTAATCTGAAATGTTTTTAATGGTGGGGAAAGGTGGGAGAAGTTACAGTGCAGAGCAGTTTTGTGAATGGCCAGAGATCTTATAACTCCTTCTGCACAGTCCTCCACCAACACTCATCTCTTGTAATTGTACTCTCATCTCATTCATGAAATATGTTTCTGATAAGCATTTAACATTGTGACTTTCTATGGCGTCAATCTAGAAAAAAATGTAAACATAAACTTGGAACTGTAACCAAAAAAACTAATTAATAGAATTGTAACTGTAACCGTATAGCCTAACAAAGAAAATCTTTTCATAAATGTAAATAACTTAAAAAAAAAAAAAATCTACACTTCTACATTTTTTCATTATTGTTTCTGAGCTGTCCTGACCCTACTTAACGCCCATTGGCCGAAGTGACAGGAAGTTGGGCCACTGTGGAATCCTTATTCTCATAGGTTTTCTTAGGGTTAGGGTTAGTCTCTGCTCGGCTTCACTTTGTGGAACTAATCCTCTTATCTGGGTTGGTGGGACAGGTAAATGTTCCCAACCCAGTGTCACTGGATAGAGTAGTGGACAGGTGTGGAGGAGTCTCGTGCTACACAAAATGCACTGTGAACCTGCTGTAGGTGCTACAACACTTCAGGAATCCCAATGCACACAACTCCCTCCACCGGTTCTCTGTGCTCCTGTGAACAAATACCCTCCTACCCCGTTCTGAGCTGCCCCAGCCCCGGTTTCTGCAGTCCTTGTCTTGCTGGTCTGATGTTGATACTGATGTTAAGCGGTAGCGCTGCACTAATCTTCCCAGTAGGTCTCCAGTAGGCAGCAACTGCTCCAGACCTGCGCTACACTTTACAGCCACAGTTTATTAAGCCCTTGGTGACAGATCTCCGTCTAAAGCCAGTTTACTTAACAATAATGAAAAAATATATTTGTTAGCAAAACTTGTGAATTAAAAAAATAAATAAAAAAGGGGAAAGGAGCAAAAAGGTAGTTTATATATATTTTTTAAACAACTTTTATACTTAAGAATACATAAGAACATGTCGGCGATTGCCATTTACAATATCATTCATGAGCCGCTAAGGAGTAGAGCCATGATGATGCCTTTTAGGTAGACGCCTTCATTTTTAACAGACATATAAAAAGTCAATCTGAGGCAGCCCAACAGGCGTGAAATGTGAGAGGAAGACATTGGAGGACAGAATATGTAGAAGAGTCAAATTACACTCCTCATCGCTCCACTACCTAGCACTCCTTAGCGCAGTCACTGCTCTCCCCCAGACGTCCAAATGCCTTTAAAACCGGTTTTTAATCCCAGCTAATGAATTACAATCCCCCTTTCTCTTTGCCAGGTAAGTAGGGCTTAACTGTAATTGAATGGGTAGTCCTACTCTGCATAATTTCTCTTATGCTACGAATGGGAGGGGGTTAAAAGAAAGATGTGTGAATTTAATATGAGCTTACTAAGAGGAAACTGGCCTTGAGTCCACAAAACGATCTTAAGAGGAGAGGTGGGGGCCGCTCAATTCCTGCCTGTACCACCCCTTCGCTGACCTTTTCGAAATGGACTTTAATGCATAAAGTGGACTAAAGTGGAATTAATCATGTGCAGGGACTAGGTCATGGACAGGGGTGTAACACAGATGGCTGAAAGGTGCTATTGGTACGGCATTGGAATTGTGTGCGTGTTTAAACAGCGTCAAGTGCCAAACACACACTCAGTGGCGGGAGCACGGCCAGAGACATAATTCTCATTCTTTGTCAAACAAAAGTGCAGACTAGGTGAATGCACACACACAAATAGCTCTTCTGTGTAATCGCCTTGTTGAATTTGAAGAGTTTCAAAGGTTACCGCTGCAGCTGTTCTGCCCAAGACCTTTACCTGGCTTTTGTGTCAGAAGAGGGCTGTTTGGGACAATGTGCATAAAAGTTAATTGTGTGTCTTTCAAAATGTATTGGGATTATATAAACATTACAAATATTCCTGCAATGACCAGCTAATACTGTGTAGATATTACGGACACTGTTCTGGCCAGTCATACACATTTATTTTACAAAACTGGAATAATCCTTCACACGCATTTCCACTCATCATGCCAGGAGAATCCTAAATAATCTACAATCAGGCAGGTTTTATAAGATGAATGACACGTACAAATGTCCCTTTAGACAAATTATTGTTGTAGATAGTATGCTTGTGAGGCTATTCACAAACACAACTTTTTCTACATAAAAGTCTACATAAAAAATGAATGAATAACGCAAAAGCAGTCAGCTGTTTAAGACCACCCTCAATAAAATGTAGGATAGGATAAAAACACAACAAAAAAGACACACAGAAGGTGGTCAGAACCACTTGTGGACGCAAATGGCTAAGCAAAACTAATTAAAAACAAAAGCCACACGCCATTTTAGATAAATGGTTGGAATTGGTCAGACAGGATTTTTACTGACATGAATACTGTGAAGGAATGTAAGGTTTTTCATGAAGGTTGCAGTAGTACTGGTTCTCTTACCTTACACTTTTAGACATAGTGGATTACAATCTCCTTAAAACTGTGCATTTTTAAGTCTGCCTTCTTACTTCAGAGAAAGAGCTTTGGTAAAGGTAGAAAGTGGTGAGCTGTGTGCATCATTTTAATTCCACATCAGCATGATCATCTTCGAAGTACTGAGCTATTGTGTGGACACATGGCAACAGGTTTGAGCATTCGTCCACACAAATCAACCACATTAAAAGTATGTGATTGAGTATAAAAGTAACATATTTTTATTTTTAAAGGTTGAGAGGGCAGTTTTTGATGTTTTGGTGGCACTGGGTCAAGCGTTCAGTTTGTTTAACATCGTGCATCTTTAATGTGTGAAAACAAAAGCATTAGTGGGATTTTGTTTGGTAACACAGACCATAATGAACAACAGCAATTGTCCAATATTATATTTTCTTCTGGTAAAGCTTCAGTATTCAGGTGAACAGCCGAGGCATGAGCTAAAAGCAAGGAGGTCCAGGGGTCTACCTCTCCTCTGATCCACTGAAGCCTCAGGGTTACAGACATGAGTGGAGGTCTCACCGCTGCAGCTCTGAGAGCCAGTCGCTCTCAGTGGGCCAGAACGCTGGACTCAACCCAATGTGAGGGAGTTGTAACACTTCAAACAGTGTGTAAGGGTTATGTGATCCTCTGAGCACAGGAGAGCCACTCTGCTGTGAATGTGAGTGACTGAGGAAGACGGAGTGGGTCAGTGAGCAGGGGGGAAGTGGTAGTCGTGAAGAATAAATTAGTGAGTTAAATGAACAAGGGAATGAATGAGTAATGATTGAAAGAACAGAATATAAAGAGAAGGGAAAGTTAGTCGGATAAAAAGAGGAACACTGCAGGGTGTAAAGGTCAGACAGTGATGATAGCTAATGGAGCTAAGTAATGACATTATATCATTAAGACACAATGTAGCTAACAAATCATTTAGGGAGAATGTGATAACAGACATCCAGCATTTAGCAACTTAATGCTAGATTTCTATTGGTGCATATAAGTAAAGGGGTTACTAACAACTAATGTATTCTACAATCTACTACAGTGTATCAGACACCACACATTAGTCAACAAAAGGCAGGGTAAAAAGTCTTTTTACCAATCACAACTTTACAAAACACAAAATCCATTGTCTGTACAACTAAACTAAACTATAACAGTTGGTGGCTTTGTTCAGGGTATAAAGTCTTCTGCTCAAATTGAGTACATGTGGGCAAAGAAAAAGATTAGATTTGACACGAGGACACCATTGTTCAGAGTTGTATGTATCATAATGGCCTCTTGTTGCAGTGCTGCAGTCTGCTTGTGTTTGTAAACCTTTGTCTATGTACACAGATGCACATTCATGAGGTATGCATATATACAGTATATTCCTTTTGAGAGTGTATGTAGTTTGTCACAGTGGAGGTCAAGTGGCAGACACATGTGTCTGTGAGCTGTGTGAGGCGGTAGTATATGTGTAGGCAGTAGAGCAGTGATCCTCCCCTCCGCCTGCCACAACAGATCAGAGCCGCCCTCAGCATCAGATGTGACAGCCACAACCGTTATCGTCCACGCTAAAATAGTCACCATACGGCTGTTACAAGCCCCGGTGACAGAGCTCCCCTTACAGCGCCTGACAGCATCACATTTCAGCTCCAGACAAAGACATAGGCAGGAACGATGAGGGAGAGGTGCAGAGAGGTGGAGACGTACAGCAGGAGAAAGTGAGGCAGGCACTACTGAAAGGCTAGATAAGACTGTTGTGTAAAACACCAATATGACAAGCCTAGACACCTGCGAGACTGTCTGCAGGTCACTGTAACTAATTAACTCCACAAATGACTGCTGCAAGCCTGATGCATATCATATGCTATATGTTAACTGTTATTACAAGACAGGCTTTATAAGACGTGACTTGTTTTAGATAAGTACCAGTCTGAAAACTGTGTGCAGAATGTACATTTCTGCAGATAATTTACTGAGACTCATACTTTACTCATCTCAAGAACTCATTCTATTTAAACATATGTGCATTCTTTAAATATAAAATAAAGCCATATGCCAAACAAGCTGTGTGTTACACTCAATAGTGTATGTATTTATTTAGTCAGCATAACAAAACATCACTACAACTTCCCAAAGTGGACATTCATACTAATGTTTATAGCACTCATTCTTGAATGAAAAGCCCTGTTTCCTATCATAGCTGTTCACATGATCTAAAACAAAGGAGTGCGAGGTGTGGAATTGCAATCTTCACTTTAGACACTGGATGTCACCAAAAGGGCCCAAAACTTCACACCCCACCATGGAGGTAAAAGAGAGGAAATAGGCATGTTTAGAAAAAAAATATTTGGTTACCGTTTTAGTTAGGTTGTGTGTTTGCTTAATTTAATTTAGATAAGGGCACAACAAACATGGAACTATAGACATGAATATATCTTACATCAACATAGGACACTGGAAAAACCAATAACAAATAGCTCTCAAAGAAAAAAGGGCTGTCTCTGCATTAAACCTAAAAACCTACCAGTAACACTCACAAATACACTTGACACATACCAGACTGGCCTCAGTTACATACAAATTAAAACACACTCATTAGTTTTATCCCATACATGGAACTGTATGATACGGGGTAAATGTGCTCGAACTGTTTCCTCCGTTGAATGGGTTCAAGTGTCACTAAAGCACCTTAAACACAGCCAAGGCAGCAAGATGAAAGGCAGGATGCTCACCCCTGCTGCAGTTCCATCCTTGCTAAGTGTGACCCCGAACACAAGAGCTTCCTCAGAGCCCTCTCCTAAACAGAGGGCTTTAAGGCTACGGCACACCTCTGGGGGATTTTTTCCAGCGCAGATGCACTGTGGAACTCCTACCGCCTTTATTACTCCCATATATCCCAATCCTTCAGTGGCTGAATGCTGCTGATTCTAACTTTACCATCTCAAATGTTCCAGAGCTTTCCTTTAAAAAGCTCAGCAGAGTTCCTCTTTCAGACCTGTGGTCCTGACACTGAGTTATGCTTCGTGGAAGTCTTTATCAACCACAGCATCCACTGCCGTTTATCACAGTGCGCTGACTTCATTTCACCTGCTTACACTTTTACCACATGTCACAAATGCAGTCAAATGTTTTAGTTAAAAGAATGAGATATACATTTAAAAGAGTTGAAGAGATGTTTATGTAATTGATTTTTTCTAATAGAAATATAAGAACATCTTTTTAACATACAGGAACAGTTGGAAGTCACCATCAGAGTAATTCTTCAGGAAAGACCTTATATTACCCAGGAATTAAGGATTATAGGTGCCCTACTGAATTCAGGATTAAACAAGGTAAAAGAAAGAATATTTAAATCTGTCTGGATTTACTTTCTACATGCATTCTTTTTTGTTTTTTCGTCATTCATGCTCTGCACAAATGCTTTGGACATAGATACTAAAGGTTGTATCGCTGGGATAACACCAGACAACCATTCCCACTTAGGATTGGGCAGTTTCTTGCCATTTCACCTCAACATGCAGGTCTTTACCCGGTGGGAGGATGGTGACCTCGTCAAATGGTCTTTTACACATCTTGGAGAAATTCCACATAAAACTTCCACATAGGTACTTTAGATAAATTCCTCGTCAGTGATTGGATGAACCATTTTTTGTTAACTGCAAACACATGTTTCTCAGAACTTTTACATGTAAGCTTTTTAAATAGCAACTGGTGCAGCAGAATTAAAAACATTAAAAAGCGTAATCAAAAGGTGTATCAAGGCGTAAAAATGTAAAGTGGTAATTGTCCTTTGACAAATCCCCTGAAGTGAAACATAAGCAATAATGGCACAGAGAATTGATTGGGCCTTTTTAAAGACTGCCCTAGACCTGCTCAGCTAACACCCAAGTCATTGTCTCCTCCCTTCCCGGAGTGCTGTATCCACTTCCATTCAAGCACTCCTGTGTGAGTTTATCTATAATGAATGAGAAATGTGGGAGAGACACCACACAGTAATAAAGCTTTACCTTCCACTGTACACAGTATGTGAGCAAGGTTTAAAAAAGAACTGCGGCCATAGGGTTTGTTATAATGCTCAAAATAGGCTGGATTTAGAGTCATGAATAAATAAAAGCAAATCAACTGGGTGTTTTATTGGGTACATTAAAGGCTGCGGAGTCAGGGCTCGCTTTAGAGGAGTGCTCTTTATCACATCTTTTTAGTCCAATTATTACTCTGCTACACATTTTATCATTTAATTATGGATGCTTGGTTTTGTTTATGCAGCGATCTGTTGAAAATAATACCAAAGACAAGCTTGATAAAATGCACCAGTTGAACATTGAATGGTTGGGACCACTCAAAACAGAAGATGATCAGGACATCTGTCAGCCATATTGTCCACTTTCTTTAGTGACGTACCGCCTATAAAATATTTTACACACACAAGCACACCCTACCAGCACAAGCATTTTTGGTTAAAAAAAACAAAAAAAAAAAAAAAAAAAAAAACAAAGCTGTTGCTATGTAGGCTGCATTAGGTAGGCTACTTTTTGCAACTAAACAATGCTTATGTTGATAGCGCTAGATTTTATGGAGTGCACTTGAACCTGGGTGTTTGGCTGTGCTTTCCTCCCACTGTCTGTGCATACCCTACCCAGAGCTCCTCAGCACATCCAGGTTAGATGGATGTGCTGAGTGTTACTTTTCTCTTTTACTCTCTCTCAGGAACTCCGTGTGGGACATAAGGCACTGCGATGGGAATGTCGTATATAGATTACGTGTCACATCATCTCACACAGTAACCCTCAGCTGGACAGAAACCTTCAATTTATCTGACTGAAATACTTTATGGCACTCAAATACAGGGTCCAGAAAGAAGCCAATACACTGGACCCCAGAAGTGTCATATTTGTACAAAATAAACTAAAATGAGCTACCATTTCAGAATACATGTTCTTTCTTCCAATCTTTCCACTTGGTAAATCTTCTCTTGAATATTAACTACATTGGTACAAATGTGGCCGCTGTCGTAACAATACAGGGGTCTGTAGAGGGGTCTGCACCCTCTACTGGCTAAAAGTTACGCAGGGGTGCTTTACTTGCACAACTTTGTCCAGTTTTCAATATCTCTCTTGTTTTGGCTGTAATGAGGTAAGTTGAGTAAAATGTATGTTGTCTTTGTTGATTTTATGAATACTGCCTTGCATCTAAATACATGTAGTTTCTTGATCTCTGAGAGGATCAAGAAACTCTTCAAATAATGAGGAAAAAGCAATAAACAATACAAAATGGCAAATTTGCATAGTGTACAACAAATGTTGTCATATTTACAGTGGCACTCTCTAAATAGCAACGATAAACACCTGTAATAGCCAAAACAGTATACCACTGTAGGAAATACAATAAAGCATATTTATTTAAACTTTTTGAACAGCATTAAAAGAATTGGGGGAAAAGAGTGCTTTGTCCTGTCCAGTGTCTCAGTATAGCCGAAAGGGTCATAATGAGACACTGGACAGAGTAACCCCACCTTCTCAGAGAGGTACACAGCTTCATATGAGTTTACAAGATAAATGGGCAGTTAGATGTTTTTGAAGAAATATGGAAGCCCTTTTAAACTCAGATTAGAGAGGTTGGGGGAAACAAAAAATAAAACAAAAAAGCTTTCCTTCGTAAATAGACACTCATCAGAATTGTGTACTTTCTCTCAGCAGTTGTACAATCTTTGTGGCAATTATTCAAAGTCTGCTCGCTGAATTGACAGTTTAAAATCTCTGACTATGTACTTCCTTTTGTTTTATTACTGTTGCCTTTGGAAAGAGTGGTCTATGTAATATTTTGTCTTACTGCTGTAATCTGTTGTCTGAAAGAAATAATTAACACAAAATAAACAAATAAAAATGAAATGTATGGACGCAATATGGATAAGAAATTAACGCTTTTATAAAAGTAATAGCAATTATTATTACAGATTAAGCTAGTATAAAACATAAGCAATATAATTGTTGTAATAGGCCTACTGCTATCTTAAATTTGTACAATCAGCCCTTATATTTCTAACATATGCCATCATCATAACTGCTTATCTACCAGCTACCACCACTGTAGTTACACATCTTACCCTATCCCTCCCCTTAACCCGTTAACAAGGCCCTGCTCGGTTAAACCACCTTTTCCCATAATGTCCTGCAGACATTTTCCAGACATGTGCTGCATCTATAAACACACAAAGACTGCATCTTTAAGAGTGTAAATGTGAAAGAAGACATGATGAGAAAGAACAGAGAACAACTGGATGAAGTTTATTTGTTGCACGGGCATAAAGAACCATTACACCCTGGCCTTTAGTCTTAGATAAATTTGAAAGATCCTTTAATACTTTAGAGTCTCCTCCTTCCCTAAGGCAGTCTACTCTCACAAAAAACAAGATTAAGTAAAACCTGCTCATTTGTCGACTCAGTTCACTCCTTCTTTCAGAGCGCGCCCGGCCTGCGTTGCTCACAAGACCGAGTGAGGCGAGAGCAGAGGAGGGCTCAGCGCAGCCCCTGGTAGATACTGAGAGTCTGTACACAGGTCAAAGGTTGTTAATGAATGTTGTTTTCTTCCCGCGCTGATACTGTCCCACTACTAAGCCCTTGTGTTTAAAGCTGTCAAGTGGTGAGCCAAAACCATTACGACCTCAGGATAAATACACAACATTCGCAGTAATCTGAGGTGTGTGCAGAAAGATACGGCAGCTAGACAGTTGTCAAAGTCACAGGGCAGTGTTTTGAGGGCAGAAATTGGGTTAAGACGGGAGGAATTGATGAGTATAAAATGCTAAACAAGCACAAAAACAGGAAATTGTAGAGTGTGCATAAATACTCACATCGACAACAGCGCAGTGGAAGACGATGTCTGAGAGTTTTGATGCTCTGTGCTCATAAATCATATGGAACAAGTGAAGAAAACCAAACAGCGAAAGCATTCCTTCCTTCCGTTTTCTCTTTAGATTCGTACATTCGTGTTTATTCTGAACCATTCCAGCACATTCTTGATGATGCAATCACTATTTCCCTATTTCTTACGGCATGATTGATTTGGTGCGATAACCTCTGAATGGCTTGTGTTCTAGCAGCTGAGAAAGTTATGTTCTTATATTAAAACATTTAAAAAATATATTTTCAAAAACAACGTGAAAGTTTCTGATTATTTCCTGGTTTTCTAAACTCCAAACAAAGCTGCAATTGTTTTTGACATTCTGTCACTTCCCTTTTTATGTTGTTTCTGCTCATGTTTAGTGCGTTGTTCATTTATAATTTCCGACTCCATTTGAAAGCAGAGACCACTGTTGAGGAAAAACACTACTTACATTGAAAAATAAATAGCATTTGAAATCTTAGCTTTTTTATATGGACGTGCTGCTTCTAATTTGGATTCATTTCACTTCGAATACTTTTTTTGGAGGGTTTGTGGTTAAGCCTGACACTAGTTTATCCCTCCCCCTTCTGGTGTAGAGTGGCATGTCAGCCCCGGGAAGGCACTTTATCAGTCCTTGGTAGATAACTCTGTTGTACAACAATCAAGATTCTTCTTTAAGGTAGGTGGCTTTTTTATTACAATCCAGTTTTTAGGGTAAAGGTAGCCACTTTGCGTTTGTAAAATGACATGACTTGAATACTGACCAACTATATTCCAGATTTTTCTATATGTTAGGGAAGTCTGCTCACATTTTCCATAACAACCCTTACTTCAGCCTTCTCTGTCCTCTAAGTCTCCTTTGTCTCTCCTGTCGTCCACTTCCCTCTCGGTCCCAGGAGCAGCCGGCAGTAGGTACAACAGCAGCCAGCACCAATCCATCTCCACCCAGAGCTGCAATCTCTGACATTGGGACTTATTCCTCTCCTCTGTCTACAGCACAGACATACGCTGCATCGCTTTGTGCACGACTTGTCCTGCCCTTGTGTACTATCTTCCTTCTGCCACCACTCTACTGCGCCATCCTTCTTTCCCCACATCTCCTGTTTCTTCAACACTTCACACGTCTGACTAAAGCACAAAGGAAACACAATGGAATTAAATAAAAGTTTGTATAAAAAAGAGAATAGGGGACAAAAACAAACAAGATTTTGTAATGTCTTTATAACTAAGGTTAGTCACATAAACCTAACATTCCAGTGGCACAGGTAAGAAATACAGAGGCCAGAGCCTGTAGCCTTTTCATCTTCCGCCCAAACTACTGCTTCTGAAAATGTCTTCAGAGGACACCTAGCATACCCCGACCCCACCATTCTCTTTCATAACCTTTCAGCAAATAATTGGTTCATCTTGTAAGAAGAATTTTGTCACACAATGATGATGGTGTTTCAGATTTCTTTTTTCTGGAGAGTATTTTTTTTGTTAAGGGTTATTTGCTTGAATGCAGCTCCTGATCTGTATCCATGTGTAGGTTGTTTGTAGGTCTGATTGTCATGACCATACCAGCAATATTATATAAACGCCACATAAACGGATGCATTGTGGACAGCTGTTGTGTGCAGTGTCCGAAGAGGTTCAAGGCAAACAGAATCAACAGACCGAGTGGGACATTGTTTCCTATAGTTTCTTAACTTTCCAAACCTTAATTGAGCATGTGGTTACAAATACATGACAAGCTTTGTGTGATAATATGTTGCAATTTGGCCTTTTTAAGTGTTGTTATTCTTTATTAAGCTACAACACAATGTGGTTAGCTCCATCATTTGTTTAACCATTCCACTCTTGTCGTACCAACAAAAGGGCACAAGGTACCATCGTAAGGTACCATTGACCAGGATTGAGTAATAGCATTAGACACTACCTTAAAAATACAGATTTGCTGACGTACATGGCTGACTCTCCCAGGCAGAGCCACACAGGTGAACGCAGTACAAACCATGTAAAGTTAACATCATACTCACAGCTGCACACACCCACTTTGTCACTATCTTGGAAGTCGGGGGGTTTCCATCTTCTAGAGTCACTTACTAATTTCAGGACCTTGAATAAAGTGTTGGTCATAAATCAGAGCTGCCAGCACCAAAATACACAAAGATTCATCACCACATTAACGCTGTACTTTTATTCATCTCTCCTTCTCCTTCCTCTTTACTGTTCTCTGCAAAAGCACAAGAACATGTACCCAATTAGTCTAACACGTCCACCCTACTGTTTGTTTAATAAGTACATTTGTATCAAACGTCACGTGTACTAAAGCCTCGTACTAGATCCAAGCCTCAATTGCCTTAAGTTTCTCAGGAGCCTCCATTGTAGATTATAATAAAATAAATAAATAAAATGCTATAGTAAATATTGTCAAATGTTTTGTAACTGGCTTTGAGAACACAATATAGTCTTTCAATTGACTACCATTGAAATATGTCTGAAAATACTCCAGTCTATTGCTGCATCAATGTGGTCCTCAGAAACTCTGCAAAATGTTTTCAAAGTAGAAAAATGTGCGACACATAAACCCTCAAGTTCAAAACATATGAGTGACTACAATTCATTGGAAAAGCTATTGATTACCGTTAGTAATGTATTTAACCTGATAATTAAATATTTACTAGCATCGGGCCATCATTTAAAAGAAATGTCATACTGAATTTGTTAGTGTAGCATTGTTAAATGCTTATAAATAATTATGAATATTGAGTCAGTCTGGGAATCTGTTTTAATTTTTCAAGTTTCTAACTCAGAAATACATAAACACAATCAAAAACTGGAAGCATTTAAAGGGCACTCGATTGCACCATTTGAATACCTTACTTTTATGTGTAACTCTCTAAAACTATTTCTCAAGGCCCATACCTGTTCAGTCACTTTACCTCATGTGAGAATGTCAGCTCTTTGTCGGACATGACTTTGGTGGGGGAAACTGGAGTTCCCGGGTTTCCCCCATTGACATCTTTCATGTTCGGTGCCCCCTGGTGGCTGCTGCCGATGGTGCGTGTCCCTATTGGAATAATAAAGTGATAATAAACAAAGTTAAAGCTTCTTTTTAAAGTACACTACCATGGTTAGCCAAACTTGACATTGTTTTCCTTTTTTACCAACTTCATCTAAAAGTACTTTTTACCTTGCAAAACAGCACCTTCAAAAAGGGCCTATTGTTTATTACAGAAAACAAACAAAAATATAAATTAGCCATTAGATCATTTCCTGCATGATTTTGGCTGATTATGCAAATACCACGTTACTTCACTTTGACTCCGGTCTGATCTTTTTTAAGCAGGTCGCTAATGAAAAAGGTCACAGTACCTCTTGTTCTGTTCGGGCAACTTAAAGAAGGGGCAAATTGATTTGTGTGCATCATGCTTTTTAAACTCCCAACATCTTTTTTTTATACTGTTACCACTTTTGATTATAAATTTATTTTCCCATCATTGCTTTCACAAGCCCATTCCAAATGTATATGGATGACATCAAAGCACCTGAGTCCATTATCCTTCCTCTATCTCCTGTCTGTCGCCTGCGATCTTAATCCTTATGTTAAGTGTGGGAGATGCAGTAGTCACAAGGGTTTGGTTGCTGTTGTTGAAGCCATTCTTTTTGATAAAGTAACTGTTTTAATTGCTTCTCAGGTTCAGCTGCTGGAGACTTTTTGCCCTGTGGCTGTGTACTGGCACTGCTGTAGCTGCACTGCTGACTGACTGGAGAGACATCAAACTCCATACAGAGAGAAGTGGTCACGATTAATCACTGCAGTGGCAATGGCGTGGGACGTTAAAACGACTGCCAAATTACTAGAATGCATTTAAATTGCAAATTTTTTTAACGAGTAATGATTTATGTATAAAAGCATTCAATACAAATTTCTGTGTTAATGTAGTCAATATATGTAACATTTCTCAAATTATCCAGATCAATTAAAGCTGCATTACCGCAAATGTTCTACCATTTACCACCGGACTAAGACTCAAATCAAGTTAAGAGCTTATGTATTTGGTGATGATCGGCGAGTCCGCAGGCACGGAATAGCTGCCACGGCTCTGTCAGTCTGCCCCAGGGCAGCTGTGGCTACTGATGTAGCTTACCACCACCAGTGTGTGACTGTGGAGTGAATAAATAATGTATATGTAAAGCGTCTTTGGAAAAGCGCTATATAAAATTGATGTAATAATAATAAATAAAAATAAAGTTTCACTATCTGACTTTCTTTTTGCTGTCCCTATCTCAGACTCCACTCAAACCCAAAAGCAGCCAACGGACCTCCCCTGCTTTGAGCTTTATATAAGCTTAGCTGCGACTTTTGCGTCAGAACCAAGCCTCTGTCATGCAACCTCTTAAATGATCCTCGAGTAAGCTCGCCATCATACGGCAATATACACCAAAATACAGCGTAATACCGCCGTCCACCAGAGGACAGGCTCCAAAAAGCGGAAATATAAGGAGAAACCCATTGGCAACTTTATAAGTGTAAAAATCATGTTTACAACTTGGTACAAAAGATGGGTCCGGTCTCTAAAGCTAAGTTTTTACTACGTGACAACTCTGGGGGGTAAAATTTCAGTAAGGTCAAGCAGTGTCCTGTGCACTTTCTTGGTAGCCATTACTTTCTTGTTGATAAGCCGTGTAGTCCCATGGGAGCATCCCCAAGACTCACACCATGTAAAAATGTGAAGATTATTATATGTGAAGATTTTTGATATTGATTTCTATTTAATGTTAAAAACTTAAGGTTCAGTAGACATGTTTGAATAAAATATAATGCAAATTTTAAAGGTAAAAATACAATGTTTCAAGTACTGGTGTAACAGATGCCTGAGGGAAACAGATACAAGTCCCCAAACACAGATTGGCTGACATCAGAGCGCCAGTAGCACCACGTAATTCTTAGCCCAAAAATATAATTTTCATGGTTCTTTTGATAGTTCTTAGACATGACATCAGTAGAATCATGCATAGCACACTTACTTTCTCTTTAATTTAAACAACGTCTGTACGTTGGGAGAACCTGAAAAGACAGCTGCGCCCTCTACTTGCTAAAAGTTACGCAGGATGGCTTTAAACATCTGTTATACATTTTGGAATGTTTTTTTTGCAAATTGACTGTTTTCTATAAATAATTTGTAAAATATAGTGTAATATGTCAAAATGCCAATACAATCTGTTAATAAAACATGACTTTTGTCAGTGACAATCATTTAATTTTAACTTATACACTATGCAAATTTGGACAGAGATTAGACTTTAAAATAAATATACATTAGTGTGGACATTGGCTGAGTCAGCTTTCTGAAAGTCAAAGAAATGATCGGATATACAAAGCAAATTCAATCTTAGTAGCTCTATCGGGACTTGTTAATACAACATTAGAGATTCACACTAAATGCTAGCTAAGTTTATTTTTTGGAATACACTACATTAAAGAATAGATCAATTTCATTCAACACATTACAGTGAGATAAACCGAAGTATGTTCACAGAAGATACAGTACAGTAAAGGTAAAAGGAGTAGATAAGTGCTACAAAATGCTGCCAAGTCAATGCATTGTTTTTTAATGAGAAAACAATAAGGGTTTAGATTTAACTCTGAAGTCAATAGGGCTTTGCTAAAAAGCCTTGTGGCAGCACTGTATTTTAAACCAGCTGAGAACAAGAAAACTGCTCTGGTAATAAGCTGACACAGGTGGCTATGGGGACATTTGGAGCTGTTTTGTTTTTAATTTGAGACGCTTGATGTCCAATCATCATTGAGGTGCATGCAGATAAGAGTGGCAAACAAAAAGAAGTTATACAAAATGTAAATCTGAGTTGCTGCATTTTCAGTAGTAACATGACACAACCTTATCATACATATTTACGGTACGCTATTCAGAGATGTGGATTAGGATTAGTAGAACAATTACCTACTGGGTCTGTGATATAACCAAGTGAGAAATCAACTTGCTGAGTTTGTCTACGGAGCTATGAGCATGTTTGTGTGAAAAAGGCAGTTTAAATCCTGGAGTTTGCATGTTCTTCCCGTGTTCGGGTGGGTTTCCTCTGGGTACTCTGGTTTCTCCCACCAACATCAAAACATGTGGCTTCCAACCAGGAATTTCCCCACATGGATAATAAAGGCATAGTAAAAAAAACATTTATAAAGTCATCTGCAAAAAGAAAGAACAGCACCACAGACTAAATGAATAGAAATATGCACCAAGTAACAACCACTGGCAAGACAGAAGTAGAGTCCTCTGTTTAAATTTAAAATCGTTATCTCAGAGATGAATCTCAATAAAATGCAGACAATCTAAACCTTTGTGAGCAATACTGCCCTTTATAATAAACATGTACAAACCTTATCAGTTTTAACTTGAAAGGATGACAAAGTTTCTAAGCACATGTAATACTCACTCCACTTTTGCATCAATCTGCCATGTCACTTTTCTCTTTCCGCACAGCATTCTTTCATCGTCCACACCAGCAGCTCATAGGCTCTTACTGGCTGTTTTAATCCCTTTTCTGCAACCTGTTCCAAAACAGGTTAGCTGTTCAGCAAAATATATTTCAACAGAAAGTTGACCAACTTTGAGATACTGAAAACCCCGGGGTAAACCTCCTGAATTGCAAAAATCCTGCTTTAAAGTTTAAAAGGTCAGGGAAAACAGCAGTCAACAAAATATGACAAAAAGCCAAAACATGACTATTATGTTCTAAACATGTAACAATTTCAACAATAGAACTACTGCTACTTTTTACACAAATTAAAAACATAACAGAAGTAAAAAAAAAAAATAATAATAATAATAATAAAAAATATAGCTGCAAGCAGCCATGACGGGGCCAAGCACTAGGCCGGCATTCAATCTCATGCCGACATAGCCGGCAGCATCAGACCAATGGCAGTAAGCATATAAAGACATTTCAATAAGACTTCAGTCTAAATGGCTGAAAAATCATCAATACGGTCTTTAGCACTTTGATTGAATGGTTTATCACGGTCGACCAGTAACCAAACTGATGTGTGAAACAACTAGAGTGCTCAAACTCTGCAGGCAGACTCAATGTGTTGATGGCCGGCAGCATCAGACCAATGGCAGTAAGCAGTTAAAGACATTTTAATAAGACTTCAGTCTAAATGGCTGAAAAATCATCAATACGGTCTTTAGCACTTTGATTGAATGGTTTATCATGTCCAATCCAGAGGCAGCGCAGTAACCAAACTGATGTGTGAAACAACTAAGGTCCTCAAACTCAGCAGGCAGACTCAAGTCATGGTTGACATAACACGTAGTAAGTTTGGTTAGAAAATATTAAAGCATTGCAGAGATATAGCCTGACTTTTATTTTTGTGCGCACTAAGTTGATTTCATTTGCGCAGTATTCGACAACGGTTTGACGAATCAACTTTCTTTTAATAACTTTTTGTCATCATAGTCTGAAGAAGATCTGGTTCAATTTTGGTGAAAATCGGACAAACGGTGTGGGAGGAGTTTGAAAAAGTAGGTTTTGGAAAAAACAACATGGCAAACAGGACGTTTGTCCGAATAGGACATATTTGGTATCTGGGCTCTCGGCTTGATCCAGTGAACACATTAAGACCATTTGTTTTACAATAGGTTAACGTAATAAAAGTTATTAGCATATTTATTGATTTGGGTTATAACTTTTGACCACAAGGTGGCGCTGCCCCAAAACTTTTGAGTACCTTCAGGGCTTGGTCCCGAAGACACATACCAAGTTTCATAATGATGCGGCAATGCGTTAAAAAATATAGCACTTTTTGACAATATTCATAATGGCCGACGCTCAAAATGGCCGATATGGGAAAATTTGGTATCGCAGGACTCGGCATGATGCACTGAATCTAAAGAGACCAGTTTTATGATTTTTGGCAAAAGCGTTCAGAAGATATAAGCAAATAATTGACTTTTTATATCTCCTGACCACTAGGAGGCGCTGCGCCAAAACTCTGCAGGCATCCTCAAATCTTAGTTGCAATAACATGTACTAAGTTTGGTGAGAATATGTTAAAGCATTGCAGAGATATAGCCTGACTTTCATTTTTATGCACATTAAGTCAATTTTATTTGCGCGGTATTCGAAAACGGTTTGACGAATCAACTTTCTTTTAATAACTTTTTGTCAGCATAGCCGGAAGATGATCTGGTTCAATTTTCGTGATAATCGGACAAACGGCCTAGGAGGAGTTTGCAAAAGTACATTTTTTAGAAAATTCAAAATGGCGGAAAAACTATCATGGCGGAAAATGACGTCATAGGGTGCAATCGAATCGTCATGAGCTAAGGAATCAGAGGAAAAAAGAATTTTAATTCTAGGCCTTACGGTTCAAAAGTTATTAACATAAACATAAGTCCGACTTTGGACAGTTGGTGGCGCTAGAGGGATTAAGGTAGACACTTCAGATTTGTCAGGATGACAGCTCACACTGTCCACTTTTAGTGTACCAAATTTCACAACTTTTTAGCATACGGTTCTATGGCCTACCATAGACTCCCATGCGGAATAATAATAATAATAAATATAGCTGCAAGCAGCCATGACGGGGCCAAGCACTAGGCCGGCATTCAATCTCATGCCGACATAGCCGGCAGCATCAGACCAACGGCAGTAAGCAGTTAAAGAAATTTCAATAAGACTTCAGTCTAAATGGCTGAAAAATCATCAATACGGTCTTTAGCACTTTGATTGAATGGTTTATCACGGTCGACCAGTAACCAAACTGATGTGTGAAACAACTAGAGTGCTCAAACTCTGCAGGCAGACTCAATGTGTTGATGGCCGGCAGCATCAGACCAATGGCAGTAAGCATCTAAAGACATTTCAGTAAGATTTCAGTCTAAAAAGTCTTATTGAAATGTCTTTAGATGCTCACTGCCGTTGGTCTGATGCTGCCGGCTATGTCGGCATGAGCTTTAATGCTCAAAACGTTATACAGTATGTTTAGACAGTTTACAACTTAAATTGTGAAAAACTAAATCGGCAGTTCTAACAAAACCAAGACTACTCAAATGCCCAGGTAACAGCATCGCTAATGGTCCAGCTCCTATGTAATACGTTATGTTATGTAATTCCCTATTTTCTAAGACTCTTGGCAGTCTCAGAAATGCCCAGTAAGCCATCTATGGTCTTTAGCACTTTGATTGAATGGTTTATCACGGTCGACCTAGAGGCAGCGCAGTAACCAAACTGATGTGTGAAACAACTAAAGTCCTCAAACTCTGCAGGCAGACTCAAGTCATGGTTGCCATAACAATTACTAAGTTTGGTTAGAAAATATTAAAGCATTGCAGAGATATAGCCCGACTTTCATTTTTGAGCGCATTAAGTCAAATTCATTTGCACGGTATTCGCAAACGGTTTGACTAATCAACTTAATTCTCATAACTCTTTGTCAGCATGGTCTGAAGATGTTATGATTCAATTTTGGTAAAAATCGGACAAACGGTGTGGGAGGAGTTCGAAAAAGTAGGTTTTCGAAAAAACAACATGGCAAACAGGACGTTTGTCCAAATAGGACATATTTGTTATCTGTGCTCTCGGCTTGATCCAGTGAACACATTAAGACCATTTGTTTTACAATAGGGTAACGTAATAAAAGTTATTAGCATATTTATTGATTTGGGTTATAACTTTTGACCACAAGGTGGCGCTGCCCCAAAACTTTTGAGTGCCTTCAGGGCTTGGTCCCGAAGACACATACCAAGTTTCATAATGATGCGGCAATGCGTTCAAAAAATATAGCACTTTTTGACAATATTCATAATGGCCGACTCTCAAAATGGCCGATATGGGAAAATTTGGTATCGCAGGACTCGGCATGACGCACTGAATCTAAAGAGACCAGTTTTATGATTTTTGGCAAAAGCGTTCAGAAGATATAAGCAAATAATTCACTTTTTATATCTCCTGACCACTAGGAGGCGCTGCGCCAAAACTCTGCAGGCATCCTCAAAACATGGTTGCCATAACACGTACTAAGTTTGGTTGGAATATGTTAAAGCATTGCAGAGATATACCCCAACATTTATTTTTGTGCGCACTAAGTCGAATTCATTTGCGCGGTATTCGACAACGGTTTGAAGAATCAACTTTATTCTCATAACTTTTAGTCAGCATAGTCTGAAGAAGATCTGGTTCAATTTTCATAAAAATCGGGCTACGGCCTAGGAGGAGTTCGCAAAAGTACGTTTTTAGAAAATTCAAAATGGCGGAAAAACTATCATGGCGGAAAATGACGTCATAGGGTGCACTCGAATCGGCATGAGCTAAGGAATCAGAGGAAAAAAGAATTTTAATTCTAGGTCTTACGGTTAAAAAGTTATTAACATAAACATAAGTCCGACTTTGGACAGTTGGTGGCGCTAGAGGGATTAAGGTAGACACTTCAGATTGGTTAGGATGACAGTTCACACTGTCCACTATTAGTGTACCAAATTTCACAACTTTTTAGCATACGGTTCTATGGGCTGCCATAGACTTACATTGCAGGATAATAATAATAATAATAATAATAATAATAAGAAATCTAACGAATACAATAGGGTCTACGCACCTTCGGTGCTTGGCCCCTAAATATAGCTGCAAGCAGCAATGACGGGGCCAAGCACAAGCCGGCATTCAATCTCATGCCGACCTGGGTGGCAGCATCAGACCAATGGCAGTAAGCAGTTAAAGACATTTCAATAAGACTTCAGTCTAAATGGCTCAAAAATCATCAATATGGTCTTTAGCACTTTGATTGAATGGTTTATCACGGTCGACCCAGAGGCAGCGCAGTAACCTCACTGATGTGTGAAACAACTAGAGTGCTCAAACTCTGCAGGCAGACTCAAACTCTGCAGGCAGCCTCAATGTGTTGATGGCGGCAGCATCAGACCAATGGCAGTAAGCAGTTAAAGACATTTCAATAAGACTTCAGTCTAAATGGCTGAAAAATCATCAATACGGTCTTTAGCACTTTGATTGAAAGCTTTATCACGGTTGACCAGTAACCAAACTGATGTGTGAAACAACTAGAGTGCTCAAACTCTGCAGGCAGACTCGAGTCATGGTTGCCATAACACGTACTAAGTTTGGTTATAATATGTTAAAGCATTGCAGAGATATAGCCTGACATTTAATTTTGTGCGCACTAAGTCGAATTTATTTGCGCGGTATTTGACAACGGTTTGAAGAATCAACTTTATTCTCATAACTTTTAGTCAGCATAGTCTGAAGATGATCTGGTTCAATTTTCGTGAAAATCAGGGCTACGGCCTAGGAGGAGTTCGCAAAAGTACGTTTTTTAGAAAATTCAAAATGGCGGAAAAACTATCATGGCGGAAAATGACGTCATAGGGTGCAATCGAATCGTCATGAGCTAAGGAATCAGAGGAAAAAAGAATTTTAATTCTAGGCCTTACGGTTCAAAAGTTATTAGAATAAACATAAGTCCAACTTTGGACAGTTGGTGGCGCTAGAGGGATTAAGGTAGACACTTCAGATTGGTTAGGATGACAGGTGACACTGTCCACTATTAGTGTACCAAATTTCACAACTTTTTAGCATACGGTTCTATGGGCTGCCATAGACTTACATTGCAGGATAATAATAATAATAATAAGAAATCTAACGGTTTCAATAGGGTCTACGCACCTTCGGTGCTTGGCCCCTAATAATAATAAGAAATCTAACGAATACAATAGGGGCTACGCACCTTCGGTGCTTGGCCCCTAATAAGAACCTAAGAGTGGGATGACATGAAAAGACAAGTGTTGCATTAGTACAACATTGGGGCTCCTTGTTGTGTGTGCTTTCTCTCTCATGCTCAATTGGCTGCGTGAGACACTGATACACAGCGATCCGCCCTAATGGACTCCGCTCTGCCGGGAGTCCTAATTCACAGAGAAAATGATCACCTGGCGTCGGGCGGCTCTGAGCAAAAGGGGGAATGAGTGAACAGATGTACGAGGAGTGCGGGTTAGCCTGTTACACACACACACGCACACACACACACACACGCACACACACACACACACACACACACACACACACACACACACACACACACACACACACACACACACACACACACACACACACACACGTGCTATCACACAGCTGCAGCTCTGATCTCCTTTAGCCCCCGACATGCTCGGCTCCCTTGGCCCTCCTTTTACAACACCTCATTCACCCTCTGACTCCAGCCTTCACCCCTATTCCACCTTCCCCTCATTCCTTCGTCTAAATGCTTTGCATGGCTCAGCTCTTCCCACTCTTTTCCTTTCCAAGGAACAATGCACCGCTTAGCATTTTGAATTCCGTCTTTGTTCTCTAAATAAATTGCCATGTAAATACCATGTGTTTTAGCATTTTAGAGCATTGCGGTTGGGCGTAATAGCTCAATGGTAGAGTGGTTGTCCCCTAACCCGGAGGGTTGGTGGTTTGATTCCCACTGTTCCCATGAGTAATACTGTTGTTGTGTCCTTGGACAAGACACCTAACCCACCTTGCCTCCAGTGGTGTTCCAGCTGTAACACTGGTGAATGGAAGCCTAATGTAAGTCGCTTTGGATAAAAGCGTTTGCTTAATTGAATAAATATAAATGTAACAATACAAAACAACATTATGGGTGTGTTTAGGCAAGACGCACACCTGTGGGTTAATATATTATAATAATATAGTAATCATAGTGTACTATGTAGATACATGTTATTACAGTTTGTTACACAAGGAGGTAGATACAATGTAAAGTGAAACCTAATTCAATTTTCAAGACCCTGCAGTCTCACCTGGTGTGTGAAAAATGTGTAGAATGTGTAAAATTGTAGTTTCAATGTCATACTGGTTGTAAAATATGTGCCATTATGATCTTGAAGCAAACTATTATATTATATAGTATATTATATAAAAAAACTAACTTTTCTAAATATAATAAATAATTACTGACCATGACAAAACACAATAAAAGACACATGACATAATAAATGACCATGACACAAGCTAAGGTCTCCCACAGTTAGCTCCTGGGTTTTATTTCCCATCCACCACCCATACCTTCTCCATTTTTCAAAAACAAAAAAAACAAAAAAAAACAAATAAACATGGTATTTTTAGAGGTGCATATTGTACTATGTTTTCTGTATTTCATTTTCAAATCCTTCCTATTCCATCCTTTTCTCACTTTCCTCTTTTCTGTGCCGGTGTCTTTCCCTCTTTCCTCACCCTCCCCTGTCCCTCTCCCCTCTCGCTCTGTCCTCGAGTGGCCAGGAGAATGATTATGCGAAACAGGACTGAGATCCATCAATGTGTCACCAGCTTGTTCCCCAAGTCCCCTCTGAGGGCCCGGTCCCCACCACCACCGCACGGACGCACCTCCTCCCCCTGTGGTCCCGCTCCGACCCACCGGCCAGCAGTGCATTAGCATGGCAGAGAACGGCGACGAGACGAGGCACGCTCTCATTGACAATAGGGGTAATTGGAACTCGCCTTGATTTAACATTGTTCTTATTGGTGACTGTCTGGCTGTAATGCAGTGCCACACATGAGATTCTCGTGAGCAAAAACAAAGCACAGAAAAAGACAGAGTCACATGACCTTGCCATGAAGACAAGTATATATCTGTGTGAATCAAAGGGCAAGTCAATTCTATTCTCAGCCTCAGAAACAAGTCTACATAGACGAAGAAAAAAAAAGATCTGACCTAAAGCCATGGACCTCCTACCTTTATCCCTCCATCATTTATGTTAAAGTATTCTCATAATACCCCACCCTCAAAACCTTACAGTCCAAAATAAAAACATAGACAACGTTTATCCATGAAAAGTTCATACAATAAACATTATTGGCTTTTGGAGAGTGGTGGACCGTCAGGGCCAGCAAGGCCTTCTCTGCTAGCCCTAAATAATTAAAAACAAATCAATTTTTATTTAGTTTGTAATTTATTTCTGCATTATGATTGAAGTCGCTTACAATATTTATTTTTTATGTTTTATTCAACCTTTATTTATTGAACAAAACATCAGTTGCTGAAACTAAACTGAATTTAGGACATAAAAAGTGACTTGAACACTTCTTGCTTTCAATTGCCTGATGGGACCAGCAGAACAGACTCTGCTAGTCTTTTGTTGAAAGGCCATATGCATGAGTTGTAGTTAGCATTAATGACTAAATTATCAGCCAATCAATGACGTTCAGTTATGGAAAATTGCCTAGGCCTAGCATTGTGTCCAGAGCTAGCTCCATGCTCTCTATTGGCTAGTCTTCCTTGTGTGCCTATGTAAACTGAACTGCTGTTGAAGCAAATATTGTTGCTTATCTATTAAAATCGCCTTTTTAAGGCGCTTATTAACAACTCTATTAAACTAGATTTACTAACAAAGACCGGTAAAAGTTTTGTAAGAAATTTCAAAGACTGCGACTTAGAGCGATATGAGTGGCTAACTGCTAGCACTGAACACAACTAGCTCTTTTGCAGGTCGTGTTTACTTGTCAACACCAAGCCTCTCTCATGGAAACTTTTAAATGGTCCTTGAGTAAGGGTGCCGCCATATGGCGAAATACAGCGAAATACAGCGAAATACAGCAATATACCTTCGTCCACAAGAGGGCAGGCTCCAAAAGCAGAAATAAAAAGAGAAACCCAAATGCGACAGCTTGGTACAAAAGATGGCTCCGGTCTCTACAGCTATTTATACAGACTATTTATACTTCTGCGTTGAGTGTACGCCGTAGTGTACGCCGTAGTGTACGTCGTAGTGTACGTCGTTAGGCTATGCACGTAGGCTACGCATGTATTCTACGCACGTAGGCGATGCTGTCGTGAGCATTTATACTTCTGTGTATGTCTGTTTTGCTCTGCAGTTACACCGCCGAAATGCTAGTTGGCGCGAGCGGGTTCCACTGTGTTTACATTCCTTGATCCTTGCGGGTTTCTACAAACAATGTCGACTGAAAAAGAGCGGATCATGTTGGGGCTGGAGCTTATCGAGGTCCAAAATTAAAATCGATCACTTGGTCAATTTCCATGTTGGCTCTTTACTGAATTTCGGAAATTAAAAAATGGCGGGCGGTCCAGAGTGCAGAAGATCATTCCGGAAATGCGTAGGAGGAAACGTGATACTACCAAGCCGACCAATCAGAGATCTTGCAGTCCACGTGGTCGCGTACGTGTAGTTATATTTTTGAGGAGGTGCGCGTCAGGGTACATCAAAGGATACAACGTATGGTACACGTCAATGCGTATACGCACACCCGACGCAGAAGTATAAATTGGCCTTAAGTTTTTACTATGTAACTCTGGGGGGGGGGATTTTTGATTAATATGTCCGTTTATACTATCTGAAAACTATTGTTTTACTATCCAGTAAAAGCCGAAAAGCCCGGATGTTACCGCCATTTTATTGCCCCGTCAAAAAGACAATATCAGTAAATAGGGGACCAATGGGTGGATTACATCCATTTAATTTACAATCTATGATCAACACCAACAGAGGAGCATGGAATAAATCTGGTATTAGCGGTTTGAACAACTTAACTAAGGCAGCGCTTGAATATCAAATCTCCGAACGTCATATAATGTCTTAGTGCATATACTGTATGTCGGGTGGATTTGCAGCCGGATCGGCAGAGAAAACAGGAGATCAGGTTTCAGAACGAGAGGATCAAGGAGAACCATTACATCTTGACATGCCTTATTGACTGTGTTCTCTTTTGGGTAAACAGAAATTATCTAGGTTTGAAGATCACAGCAGACTGAGGTTTGTTGGACACATTCAAGCAAACATCTCCTGAAGTAGAGCTCTGGAGTCTGATGGACGGCTATGGCGCACATTTTGACCCAATTATACTAAAGGCTGAACACACAGTCATGTACAACATGTGATCTTGTGACTTTTCTGAAGACGACTGGCCTCTCAGACAGCATGACAGAACTGTATGCACTTGGATTTCATTTACAAGTATTGGGTAAGTGTTGCTAATTTATTATGTTGCTAAATGTTGTATTTTGCATTGAACAAAGTTCAAACAGGTATTTTACATGTTGTGTGTGTTTATTCATTGTTGCTGCAATGTGGCATAGGCCTACTTGGTGCATTGAAATATTCTTCTCAGAGCTCATCAACAACAGCAGTAACAACTCACGTGTCCTGTTTGCTACAATGAACAGATTAACAAACGCTCCAGCTCCCTTTCCTCCAGAATTAGTTTCCAACACTAAATGCAATGAGTTTGCATTGTTTTTTAACGACAAGGTTCAAGGCATTAAACATGCGATACAGTCCAAAGGACATACAACAACACTGCAGCCACATAGGAGACCTTTGGTTGAGTTTACACATTTTACACCCATTAATGACAGAACAATTGAAAAAAGTGTCTCCAGCCTGAGTTCAGCCACCTGCTGCCTCGATGTTCTACCCACTAGATTTCTAAAATCAGTACTAAGCAGTTTGTTACCACAACTCACTAATATAGTCAATAATTCCTTACAGTTTGGAACATTTCCAAGGGCCTTAAAAACTGCTGTCATTAAGCCTCTCCTAAAGAAGAGCAGTTTTGATGCAACAGTGCTCAACAACTATAGGCCCATATCAAACCTGCCATTTTTAGGGAAAGTCATCAAAAAAGTTGTATATCAGCAACTTAATGACTTTCTATTACTTAACAACTGCTTTGATCCTTTTCAGTTTGGTTTTAGGCCCCATCACAGACTGAGACTGCACTTATCAAAGTCACAAATGACATCCGTCTGAACACTGACGCGGGCAAAGTCTCTGTTGGACTTGAGTGCTGTGTTTGATACAGTGGACCATGAAATCCTGTCACAAAGATTAGAAAAATGGATAAGTATCTCTGGAACTGCTCTTAAATGGTTTCAGTCCTATCTTGAAGACAGGAAGTACTTTGTTTCGGTTGGTAACTGTGTATCAGACCAAATGGCCCTGACATGTGGGGTTCCACAGGGGTCTATCTTGGGACCCCTATTATTCAATCTCTACATGCTTCCTTTAGGCCAGTTAATACACAGCTGTGGCGTATCCTACCATAATTATGCAGATGATACTCTACATCAGGTGAAAAATGGACCAATCCATTCACTGTGTCACTGCATCGAACAGATTGATGTGTGGATGCAAAATAATTTTCTCCAACTGAACACAAACAAGACTGAACTAATTATCTTTGGGAACAGAAACAAAGAGAAAGTGTCAGCAGTCACCTCGAGTCTCTTTCTCTAAAATCTAAAAACCAGGTTAGAACTCTAGGGGTCATCATGGACTCAGACTTAATTTTCTAGAGTCACATTAAGTCAGTTACATCATCTGCATTTTATCACCTTAAAAACTTTTCCAGAGTCAAAGGGCTAATGTCTCAACCAGACTTAGAGAAACCTATTCCTGCTTTTATCTCCAGCAGGTTAGATTACTGTAAAGGCCTGCTCACTGGTCTCTCAAAACGAGGGTTAAGACAGCTGCAGCTTATTCAGAACACTGCTGCTCGGGTTCTAACTATTGTACTGTTGTCTGCTGAAGGTCCTCACGGACCTCACGGTCCTGCCACTGCTTTTGGGTATATTTCATAACCCAAAGAGCACACTTACTGCAGTCTTTAAGCGTCCAGAATTTGGTTTTTAATCAAAGACAAAGTATAAGTTCTTTTACTATTTATAATTTTTTTTGGTCATATTTTTTAACAGGTTAATGTGTTTCATCTGTCAGTGAACACATTGCATCTAGGACATTTTGATCTTGTCACTAACTTCAACACCTTCCTTCTTCTCTTCCACGGGACCAACTAAAAGAAATATATATATATATATATATATATATATATATATATATATATATATATATATATATATATATATATATATATATATTATTATTATTTTTTTGTTAAAACATGGTTTATGCTCTTTAGTGGAGTTGCTGTTTCATGTGCTCCTTTTTATCCCTACAGAAAACATCAGTTTAATCACATGTAGCATATTCTTCTTATGTGGGAACTGTAACAAATCAGTCTTCCAGTAAATGGAAATAGACAATGGAAAAGGTGCCTTATTTTTACTGAGCAATACTACTTTCACCAGATTGACTTGTTTAAGGTAACTGCTTTTTGGTCTCTCAAACTTTCAGAAAGATTTTTTTCATCATAACAACTCTACATTTTCTGCAAATATGTGTTTTTATTATTATTTTTTTCATTCTTTTTTAATTACTTATTTTTCGGGCTCAGTATTACAATTGGCCACTGGTGGATCTGCCAACACAGAGACAGTCCATTTTTCAGTTCTTTTTAACATGACAAATTTTAAATGCTACACTTGTTTTTGACCACATTTTTATGAACTTCTTGATATGCCACACTTTTGAGTGGGACAGATTATCTCGGAAAAGGAGATGTGCTCACTAACAGTGATTAAAATAAATTTGTGAAGAATATTTGAGAGACATAGGCCTTTTGTGTACATAGAAAAAGCCTTAGATCTTTGAACTTAGCTCATAAAGAATGGGGGCAAAAACAAAAGCGTTGGGTTTAAATGTTAGTTTAGTATATAAAACATCCAGAGTTTTCCACAGATTCACACTAGTGCTTAGGAACTTTGAGTTTTTTTACATCAAAACTGCTTCCCCACTGCAGTACACCACATTCACTGTATCACATCAAAGAAAAGTTTAATAATAAAACCTACTATATGATGTCTTAAGAGCAATGTGTTTTTTGGTGATTAACCAGTTTTTCTCAAAGAAAAGAAAGAAAGAATAAAAGGCAGCATGTTGTACGTTTAACATTTCTACAATAAAAAAAATCTAATTTGATTATGATGGACAATCCGAATATTGTTTGAAATTGGGGAAACACTGGCTGCTTCCACGGCCGAGTCTTTTTTCAAAAGTGTGTATGTGTGAGTTTGAGGAGGGAGATCCCCTTTACTCACCGCCAAAATAACAGTGTCACATGACCTTGCCATCGAGACAGTTATATATCTGTGTGAAACAAAGGGCAGCTCACTGCTATTCTCAGCCTCAGGAACAAGTCCATGTAGACCAAAAAAATAAATAAAAAATTATGTGTCAGCTGGCCTAAAGCCATGAACCTTCTAACTCTATCAGTCTCTTCTTTTAAAATGTACCTCACCATCAACCCCAATGTTGTGTTTGTTTGTGAGCCAAGAGGGAGATCCCCTTTATCTCTACACTGAGCGATGGCTTCCTCAAAACCCAGCAGTGCAGAAATATCATAAGCACCCATCATCGCACGCAGACAGTACCATCCATTGGCATGATTTTTATTGAAAAATAAAATGGGGATGATTTTGTCAGCGTTACATGAGACAAGTTTATATTTAGATGTGTTCATCGATTTGCAGCTGACACACTACACTGGGGCTGTCTGCAGCCCATAACTCAGAACGCACCGCAGAGATTGGCCGAATCCTGCTGGCACTAAATCAGACGGCACGGAAACGCCACCAGAGGACACCAGCTGGATTATGAGTGATTCTGAATGGTTTCTTACTTTTTACACACTCAAAAGTGATGTCACCTGTGGGAAATGGAAGTGCCATTTGTAAATAGAAAGGAGACGATACTTCTGAGCTGCTTTGCTATAAAATGCAGATGTAGCAGATTGTCTACATTTGAGTGTGTGTGTGTGTGTGTGTGTGTGTGTGTGTGTGTGTGTGTGTGTGTGTGTGTGTGTGTGTGTGTTTGTGTCTGGGCTTTAATCTGTCCATCTGCTCACTGCACTAATTTGCCTTATGTTTTCATATTTTCTTAATAGGAGTCGCAAGTTGTGCAGTTCTAAATGCTACTAATGTTCAATTTAGAATAATAAAGGAACAATAGAGCCACAGTGGACCTATGTTATGTTTATGTCATTTGGCTGTCCTCCTGGTTTGCTCTTGTGCACATTACTAAGGACATAATTACACAAACTAAATATCACTGGACACCCAGCTAATTTAAAAGTCTAAATTGTCCAGGTAGCACTGGAATTTTAAATTTTCTGAAAGGGCAGGCATAAAAAAAGTTCTTACACAGCAAAGGAAGGTAATGGTCTTTGGGGCTAAGCTATACTTTGGCAACACTTGTATGTGGTTAATTATTTTGTTAATCCCTTTAATGAATCTGTTTCTTCATTCCTCAGGAAAATTAAGACTTTACCTGTCAAGAATCGACATCCAATCTGAATGCAGTTTGCCATTCATTAATCCCTGAACATTTCTGAAATATCACTTTCAGTAGTTGTTTTCCAGTTACAATCCGACAACAAACAATGTCTTCCTGATGAGCTTGTTCTGTCTGCTAGCCCCTCCAGCCTTGATGCCACATCCCCAGCACACTAACTGCAAAGATCAGTGCACTCCCTCCATCAACTGATACAACATCAGGTTGCCTGTTGCTACCTAAAGCTTAACTGCCACTGCAGACCCTCCTCTGCGCCTCCTTAGATCAGTGGGGATTTGTTTTTGTTTTTTTGTTGTGACAAGGCTGTGATAAGGAATGACATGAAAATTATTAAATAAAATCATACAAAATAAAACAAGAATCAGCCAGCCAAAATTGTTCCCTTTTTTTTAAATTGAAAAGGCATTTGGACTCAGCTTTTTAAAGGTTAAGATATTTCATCTCTTATTCCAAGATACTTTTTTTAGTTCTGAGATCAACTTATATGAGAGCTGGGCTTATATCTGGAGGGAGAGGTTTGACCTGAAACTGACTCTGATTGGACCAGGCTCTTCTGGTCTTATAATTGTTACCTTGAAAGGTCAGTGTGACTCCTGATTTGACAATTGTTAAGGCTCATGTGAGCTGTTAGTATCACTGTTTCTTTCAGGTTTCAGGTGTGGTATTTCTTCTACAGTTTGATTTCGGTTTCAAAACAGTGTTCTGAGTTAAATCAAGGTACAGTTAAATCTGAGTCCAGATTTAACCTTACTTTCAAATGCCCTGGATGACTGAAACATTTAAACACATTAACTAACTTGAACTCATTTGTTGATTTCAACACTATATTTGACACACATCTAAGTTTGGTAAGTAGTATGAGGGTTCAGCAGACAAGGTGCACGTTCAGCTCTTTTAGGAAGCATATGATCAAGTGCAATTCTGTCGAGAGAAAGTATAGAGCCATGGTTTCCAGGTGTGGTTTCAAACAAAGTCTGTAAATGGTCCCATGACAATTTTTGTACATAGCCACAGTATTTTTAGATTATCTCATGTAGTGACAATGATAATACAGCCACAATCACCGACATAATGCAAGACAAAAATACCTTACAATTCCAACAAATCTAGCTGCCGAGAGTAAGCTTGTTTACTTTATCACGTTTCAGGTTGATTAACACATATTCACTGAACTACAATCAGGTACAAGAGCGGAAATAACCTGCCACAACAGATCATCTAACAGAGACTTATTATTTTTTTAAAACAATGCAGTGTCCTTCAATTGAGTATTACTGTGAGGACAGCGGTTTGACATACAATGTGATAAAAATAGCAAGTGGTGAAATAGAAGACTCATAAAGTAATCTCACAGAATATATATTATTACATGCAGTCACTGGTGGAAGCAGAGGCCACCACATTAATGAATCAAATGGAAACATGCTCCAAATAACAACTGTATATTTTGATGACTATGTCTTTTACATTTTATGTAATGCATTTCCATATAAGCATTTACTTGAGTCAATATCTTTTATCATGGTCAATGCAAATGGTCAGCACTAAAGTCAAACCCAACCCAAATTGTAAAAGTCTTTTTATTTTCTTTAAAATGGTCTTGGTCCCAATAGATTTTAATCTCTTAAGTGCTTAAGCAATTATTTTACTTGTGTCAGTTCTGAAAGTTTGAACTGAATCTGGTGACTGTTAACCCAAACCCATTGAGATGAAATACAACTTAGATATTATTCATACACAAATGTAAGTGCAAGGTCTATTTGTAATATGACTTCAGCTTGAGAGTGACTTGCAGATTTCCACAGTTGACATGCCTGTGCTGTTCACTCACTGCTCATGAGCCCTCGGCCTTATGGCACATCCACTGAACTTTTTATAGCAGCTTCATCAAAGTGGCCCATAAACATAAAAGTGATGTGGGATCAGATGGCAGGCATTTCTTATACACACTTCTATATAAACCTTTGGATTAGAGATGAGTGTTGCTCCTACACTGCACTTCCTTTAGAAGGGAAATGTGGGAAATGTAGTTTAGAGCAGCTGACCTTTATTTTTATACGAATGCAATAAATTTGTACGGTATAGAATTTATTATGGCAGCTAAACAATCCCATTGACAATAGTCTTTTCTTTCTTTAAATAGATTTCTACTGCACAGTTGCATGTATTTTGTTGGAGTTCTGTTTGTAAAATTCCTTTTTTTCAAACTGATTTTGACAAAAAAAAGTTACATTCTACCCGTTTAAGATGACAAACAACATATGTAAAAATGACATCATGACTTTAAAAAAATCCACAAAATCCAAAAGTACTTTGCTGTTCCTCAGTAACATCCACACAAAATTCACCTCTTTCAAGCTAAGTTCTTGATTCTAATTGCATCAACAAAGCTGCGATTGTGGGTTTTGTAAAGTCAGAATTTGATGCATTGTACATGTTTCATTATAACAGTATGTATATTGCTAACTAATCTCATACACCAAGACTAGTTGCAAGAACCTTTATAAACTTTGACATTTTGAAGAGAAAGCACCATGTAGAAAGCTCAGTAATTCTTTGGCCCTAACCTTACTAGCTTTTGAAGGAGATTCTCTTTAATTCCAGAGTTTTCAAAAGTTCACAATAATGCTTCTAATCTGCTTAATTTACCTTTGCCTTAAAATACACTGGGAATTTGGCGACAGAACAATAGATGGAAAGGACAATGTGAGCTGGATCTGTTTGGATTTATTTGCATTTTGGCAAATTAACCGACTGGGTTAGCCACTGACCTCTGAGAGCATCTGCTTCATCTGGCTAACACGCCTTAGCATTGTGGGCTAATGATTGTTTATGTGTTAAGGCCCCCGTGGTACAGTTTGGTCCCTCTATTCTAAGGGACAAATGGTTGGCATCCAGCACAATTAGTTTTAGAGCCAGATCGAAAGTCAAAGTCTTTTCATTAGATTGAAAAGCTCTCCTGTGGTAAAAGTATTACCTAAAGTCATATATTTAACTTTCCTCTCCAGTGCTACTAATTAAAAATACAATCACACATCTTGTTCCTTCTGCCACCCGGACTTCTCTCCATCTTTTTTTGTTACTTGCTCGTCTTTGCCTTTGTCCTCCTCTCTTTTCACAATTCCTTTTTTTCCATCCTGCCGCTGGCTCGGATCACAGAGCTCTCGCTCTCAAGATTAAAAAGTGTCTGCAGGATTTGTACACTGTATCCATTGCTTCTCCCCCCACCACCAGGTAATGCAGAAAAAGCATTCATCTCCGAGGCCATTTCACACGCCAGCTAAAGTAATGGTCCCCCGGGAACTTTAACTGCATCATAGAGGAACCAGACTGAGAGGCAAAACAGGAAGGGAAGATCATAGAAATATTTTGGCGTTCGGTCCTGGTGGTTGACGTTTGTCTCCAATGGGACATCCCCCGACACAGAGACAGAGTTTGAAAATGTTTATTGTTTTTTTGTCCTACAACAGAACCTCATTATTCTGTCTGGTTGCCAAGCCCTATCAGATGAGTGCATAGGTACGCTGTGGGACAGTGACGCACTGATGAGCGTATGCACACCTGAAAGATTCAACGGATACTGCAGGTCTCCCTGAAGGCAGGGAGAGTGGAGTCATTTGAGCACACATTAAAAAACACACAGTTGTGTGCATGTATTCAGAATTTAAATATGTAATCTTGAGTACACTTTATTAGGGTAACAGACTAAACCTATAGTAGAACAGTCGACTAAAATACTGATGACAGCAAGAGGGTCCCGGGTTCAACTCCCAGGTCAGGAGTTTTCATGTTCTCCCAATGCTAGTATAGATTTCCTCCAGGTACTCTGGTTTTCCCCACCAACAGGCTAGGCGCCCCCTGGTGTGGCAGCCAACAAGGAATTTCCTAGTGTGATAATATAAAAAAAATAAAAGATCTGTGGCAAAGGTTGACACTTTTGCTGTTGGGATATTCCTGTCAATTACATATTGCCTCCTCCAGAAGGTACAGTGCTGTCATTTTATTAAAATATAGTTAGAGAAGCTCCTATCATTATCACAGAAGAAAGCATAAGAGGCTATTGACTCCTGTAAAAGTAAATATGTAAGGATTAATAAATGAAGAGTGAGTAGTAGCGTGTAAGAGTTCGGAGGCAAGAGGGGCCTGACACACAATTTCAGTTGCATGAGGCAGAGGCCAGAAACCTGGATACTCGACCTGCAGGACTCCAAAAGGAACACTGTGGCATGCATACACAGTATCCTGGTTTCTGACAGCTGCCGATAGACTGAGCATGTCCGAGTTGAGTACAGGGATGCACAGAAAAATAACACATTTTCACATTTAATGCTGCTGTTTTCATGTCTTCACTGGTCTCAAAGACCTTTAACTATTGTTACAGCCGCTGTGGTGGCCAAATTCTACACAAAGTTGAATGTTAATTTGGATATTACTTGTCCATCTGTAGTAGGAATGTGGTAGCCTAAATAAGCTGTTTCTGTAGTCTATGTTACTTTGTCATTTGTTCCATACAAATAATCCAGGATACTATTGTTTGTCATGTATACAGGGATATTAATAAACAGGTTTCTCTGCATGTAAACGCCATATCCCAAACATAGTCATAACCGGGATATGCCTCATAACTCAGATACTCAAGTGCATGTAAACGCACCCAATGTTTAATGAGGCAGAGATAATTATTGTTCTGAATCTAAGGTCGCAGCTAAGCTAACGCTAACGCTAAGCTCTAAACTTCAATTTGGTGTCATGTATTAGTATTTTATTGGAGAAAAATCTGTCTGGTTTTAGTTATTTTTTTATAAAAGTGAGAGGTCCCTAGGCTGCTTTTGGAGAAAGTGGAGTCTGACACAGGGTGTTAAGAGAATTTTGGTTACAGATTAAATGAGCAGACAATAATAGACAGGTTTAATCTTTGCAAAGAGAAGCAAAACGGACACACATGAACAATGGTACGTGGAAGGTTTTGCTTAAAGGTGTAAACAATACATGAAGCTTTATAGGTGTACATTATGCCCCCCCAGCTCCAGGGTCGTGGATGGACGTGTATTGAGCTGACGTGTCAGTCATAGATGTGTGTCTATGTGTACAGGACAGTGTCCCTGGACAATGATTAGATGTAGTGCATTGTTTGGATTAGTCTGGCACCAAATAGGAGATATAGCTAAAGACATTAAGTCATACTTGTGCGTGGATAAGCATGTGAACTGGAGCAGGAGTGAGAGCATAATATATAACATTAATGGAGATGTACAATTCCCATAACACAGGGACAGCAAAAAAAGGAAATGTAGTGGAGCTTTAAGTAGTGATTTTTATCATAGCATCTTAACATTACTATCCAGTAAACTAACTTCTTAAAGTATCCCTTTTTACTTTTGGCTCCATGACCTCAAATTTCTTGCTTTCTCAGAAATAATAATTTCTAAAGATAAGTTTGCTTTGTGTGCCTTTTATGGATTGAAAATGTCAAGACACTATCAAGCTTCACCGCTCCTTTTTTATGTGGCCTTCATCTGAAAAAGTGAGTAAGAGAGGATATAGAATTAAGAAAAAGAATTTGACTTGATTGGACTAATTGTGTAACAATAGCAAATTTATCACAAAGCTGCAGTGTATGGGAAGAGTTCAAAGGTTGCATTAAGTCGTTCTGCTCTGTTTTACCTGTTTCAATGTCATTATCATTCTAAAACAGTATGCACTTGATGTCTCCCGTCTCCTGTCTCTAGTCTGAGCTGTGATCCCGGGACAGATCTCTCTAGCACATGCCACACACACACACACACACACACACACACACACACACACACACACACACACACACACACACACACACACACACACACACACACTGATACACACTAAGTCCCTGGAGCTCCTGAGAAGCGGAGATTGCCTCTTTAAGGTAGAAATCAATATCCTTTCTTTCCCCATCTTTGCTGCGTTCCTCATGTCCTCTCAATTCCTGCGTCTCCTCTCTCCATCTCGTGTGTGTGTCTCCCGCCGCTTCCTCGACCTCACCTGAGACTCTTCATCTGCTCCAAGACACACACGACGAGATCAGAAATGGCCCCGGCTGCCTCTGGGATGGTCCCCTCTCAGCGCTCACATAGAGTCAACCCGTCCATAAATACATACATACTTAAATGCATACTGAGCAGTGCCTTATGGTGTCACCGAATGGGATGCATTGCACACATGAGCTGGAGGTACAACTGGTGGAAGGCCTCACACCTCTTTATTTGGCAGAGCTAAAAATACTGCAACAAGGAATGGCCATGGGGCAGTTTGGGATTAGGAAGGTTCAGCTACAGTGGTGAACTAGAAGGGACAAGCTTTGGAAAAGTGCGAGCTTAAAAATGTCAGCCGTTCCAAAAATTCTGCTAGATGACTAAATGTAATTCCCCCTTATCATCATTATCAATGCATTCTCTGAGAAATGCAGTACCATATCAACATTTCAGATTAATTTCTTGTTCCACGTTTGCAAATCTTTGCCACCAAGGAGCTGAGTTTGTACCATAGTTTGTAACATAGTAAACATATATAATATTTGAC
The DNA here is from genome assembly GCA_024349245.1 of Neodontobutis hainanensis. Lineage (NCBI taxonomy): Eukaryota > Metazoa > Chordata > Actinopteri > Gobiiformes > Odontobutidae > Neodontobutis > Neodontobutis hainanensis. The sequence goes on from JALDNG010000026.1 coordinate 3,437,890, forward strand.
AAATGATGTGCCTCCGGGGAAGACCTAGGACACGCTGGAGGGACTATGTCTCTCGGCTGGTCTGGGATCGCCTCAGTATTCCCCTGGAAGAACTGGAGGAATTGTCTAGGGAGAGGGAAAGCTGGGCGTCTCTGCTTAGACTGCTGCCCCTGCGACCCGGCCCCGGTCAAGTGGAAGAAAATAGATGATGGATGGAATTAAGTGGTTAGGTTTGGCACTATATTTTAAAGAATAAAGACATGTTTCTGTAAGTACGATAAGTATGGTTCAAAATGGGTCACACATTGGTTTGGGTAACATCTGAAGAAACATGCAGGGTACGTCGAAATTGATAAAAACTTTCACAACTTTGATTAGAATAGAGTAGAATTAAGGGGGTTAGTTGTGGTGTGAATACTGTGTATACAGCTGCAATAAACAATAAAAGATTTCCAGTTTATTCTTTGCTGTTTGAACTTTAAATTCCAAAAGCAGCACCAGTTTTCTACATTTTAGGGACTACAGTTTGCATTCTTTCTTCTTGGAATATTTTTTTTATTTTAACGCATCATTCATTTTAGGTAACATTTTTGTGTTTGTCCTCTTTCTTTTGTTTTGAAGTAAGGATTATGTTTAGGTCTACCCTTTGGAAAGCAGACAACAATGATGAACCAAAAGCCGAGGAGTTACCAAAGTAGTAAAGTTAACAATTTTTTTTAATCTTTTTATTTATTTGTCTATATTTGGAGCATATTGAGTTACATCACATCTGACTGGCTTTTGTCCATGTCAAAACTTGTTTAACAAAGCAAAAACCCAGAAATGGAGCTTCAGAAACGTTTTAACAGTTTGAACAGAATTAGAACTGGGACTTATATATATTACTTCATGGAAGGTTTTGAATGGAAGTCAATGGAAACAAGGGTTTAGGAAGTTAAAACCGCCTCATATGCTTCTTTTTATGCCAAAACGTGATACCACAGTTGACATTTTGACTCTTGTATTTTTGTATAATAGTTGACTTACAGTTCAAGATGAGAGTACAAAAGAAAAAAAAGAAAAAGAAATAAAGATCTCTCAGACCTTGCTGTCAGAAAGAATAATCAAACATCCTGGAATCAGTCACCTCCCACCTTCACTGAAACCTACTGCCTCACCTCCCAGTCCCTCCCACAATCCCACCCACACACTTTTAACCCGGATGCCCCTAGAGCTCTGGAGGCTATTTTTTGCCACCTTTCACTAAATAAGGCCGTGGAGCTCGGGTGCATGGTCCGCCCGCTGGAGGGGCACGAATCCTGGGGTCTATCCTTTGTATAAAAGCCCTGGGACGATGTTGTTGTTGTCTGACTGCACTAACCCTTTCTCGCTGGCTTCCCCCTTTCACTGCGAGTCTGTCACCTTGGCTCAGACTAACATGCTCTGGTGCATATTTCGATACACCTCAAAAAAACACCTTCATTCCTTTTTACTAACTTCATGAAGGTTTTTGCATTGTTATATATTGAATTTTGATTTTTCTGATTGTGGAAGAATTGATTCGTTGAACAATGGATGACGTATTTGGAAAGAGTGGACTGTGAGACAAATGGACCAAAGGCAATTCAAGTAAGACGTCACTGAGATTACTCAGAATAGCTCTATAGCCAAGTTAGTGTACAATGTTACTTTTGTATATTATATTTATTCTTGTGTTCTTTAACCTGTATCCAGGGTGGTTAATGTTTCATATTTTAATTAAGAATTTAAAGCTGGAGTAGACAATTTTTATGTTTAACTATTTAGAATTAAAAGGCAGGGTAGACATTTTTCATTCATTAGAAATAATTCAAACTGTGGTAGGCTGTTTATTATATTAGGGTAGGCATGGTTAACATTTTAGAATTTAAAGTCAGAGTAGTCAATTTTTCATTGTTAATTTTTAAATAATAAATATATATTTTGACTAAATTTACTATATAAATATTAAACTACATTTAAAATGTAAAGACTCAAATGTAGCACAGACTTTAGCCAATCAGATGTTTTGATTTATAAACCATTAGAGTGCAAGATATCACTGACACTAAGTCAGTAACTTAACTGGGACAGTAAAAATAACCCATAGATCTTTTATTGTTATTTTCTTTACATAAGCAATGTCAGTATTCTATTTCTCAAATACTATTAATGATTTATATAACGTCATTTATTTCAAGTAGCACAACTTTTTCTTTACATTTTGGTCACGCTACCATACTCGGGTTACTCTTAATATCAAGGTATATTTTAACTCTTTTTTTTTTGTTTTTTGTCTTTTTGCCCTATTCTTCTCTCTCTTACCCCAGACCCTTCTGACCTGCCAGCTCCTCACAAACCTACCCACTTCCCTTTTGTTCCACTTGTTCCCTTTTATTTTAAAACGTCCATTTTTCCTCTTTCTCCTTTGCCATACTGAGCCAGATCCCTTTTTTCCTCGCCTCCACCCCTCCCTCTTTTCCTTCCTCATTTCCTTCCAATGCCTCTTCCCGATTTGTCCTTCAGCTCTGTCAGCACTCACTATCTGGCTGCATCTCCTTCTCTGGCAGTCCCATCAGCTGTCTTCCGTCTAACTTTACATGGTGTGGTGCGCAGGGGATGGCCAGCTGTCGGCATCTCACTGCTCGCTCATCACTTTTAATCCAATCTTCACTAAACATTTTATACCTTTTTTTTATTTATTCATTTCTTTTCCAACCTACCTGCACAAAGCTGCTTTTCTTCCCACTCTCATAGTCTGCTTGCTTTTTCCCCATCCCATCCCACAAGACACTTGCCGGCAAGTCCCATGACCCTCTGCTACCTCCCCACCCCCCTCCTATTCCACTCCTCCTCCTCTCCTTCCTCTCCTCTTCTCTCCGCATCCATAAACTCTCCATCGCTGATTCAGCTTCCCAGGAAGGAGAGACTCCGCCTGCAGCGTGCGCCTCAGTCCGCATGGGCCACCGTCCCGCTCCGGATCACCTTTACCACGGTAAGTGTACTCAGTGCGGATGTGCAGATATTTGTCTAGTAAGTGTTTTACTGTATGTGCATTGTATACGTCTGTGTGTGTCAGTGTGCCATGTCCCAGCCGCTTTCACTTCACTGTTCTGTGCACATTTGTCCTCAACGGCTCTTGGGAACATGTAGTGGAGTTAGGGAGCCGTCTTCTTACTTATTTATCACCCCACTCCTGGTTAGGGTGTTGGGAGCAGACGAAGCGGTGCTACTCAAAGCTGGGTGAAAGGTCATGGGTAATTGCTGCAGTAGGAAGTACATCTCAGAATAAGCTGGTTTTACACCAGTGGGTTGTCAGGTGGATTCTAAAACAGAAAGGAGTGTGTTTTGTTGTCAGAGGAGACGTAGTGTGGCTTTTGCAAACAAGCCTTACAAGTCTTAAAAAGTACTATTTAGAAATAATGTTACACTTCATTACATGCAAACATTATCTCTACATTTTATTCATTTAATTCTTATCACTCAGTGGGCTAGTATTCACCTTGAACTAACAAAAAGACTATTAATGCAATAAATAATGGTCAATTCATTTAAAAACACAATATAATTAGTAGCTTTTAATGTTTCCACACCAAAATGCAGATGTGTAAAACGAAAGTAAGTGGAATACTATCTTAATGTGATTCATCTTAAAAGAGGGGTAGGTAATTATTTTTACTGACCATTTATTATTTAAAACTCAATGATTTTATATTTGGCATGTTTAAATGGACTGTGAAAGAAAATTTTATTTCAGTACTTTGCTTTTGTTAGGATACTATATAAATGCAGTCTGACCATCTTAACCAATCAGAAGTCTTTTTATGAGAGTAATTATAAAGACGTTGACTGATGTCTTCTCATTTGTTTTAAAACTAAATTATAAAACACAGACTTTTTTATACATTATGGTCTTTGATTTCTGCCTAATACACTTTTAACGAAAAAAGTGTTTTTAGCTCTCAAGTGACCTTCTCTATGCTGGGTTCTGCGGCTGGCTTGTATATTTTTTATTTACTGGTAATATTGCTTGAAATGGACATTGGTCATAAAAGCAGTAATGTCCAATGCACTATCTTTGCCTGAGGAAGACAGGTGTGGTTTACCAGTACAAGCACCCCATGAGCATGTTCTAATGTGGTCCAGTGTTAATCTCAGTGTGGAACCGGCTGTCCCAGGGGCCTCAGCTCTATCTATAGACCCACACTCACTCAGAGGGAGCTTCTAAAAGTGTCGTGCATATGCTCCTATCCCTCTCCTATGCCTCGCTGCCGGGGTATTTTTACCCACTTAGCAGATACCGGGGAGATCAGTGGTGGTCAGCTGTCTGTCAAAGTGTCCGGAGCCCTGACAGGCTTCGGGGGGAAAATGCTGGAGGTGACGAGGTGTCGGGTGTCCCATGCCGGGGCCAGGGCCGACTCCTATAGGAGACAGGCTGTGCGTTGTAGCGTTTATAGTAGACATGCAGCTGTCTGTCTTCCTGTCTAGCAAGCACTCTCAAATGGGTCTGAGACTTGGCTTTATGTGGTGTCAGCTTGTGTTAAACTGAAGCACTTTTCAATTAGAGGTGGGAATTATAGAGTAAATAACAATATGAGATTTGTCCAGAATAGCTGCATCATACAATGAACACATAGTTGCTGTATATTACAGTATAATGACAATAAAGCAAACAATAAACTTTCATTTGCAGATGATGATGACAATAAAAGTTCTTCAATGGTGTCAGTGTCTTTATACTTGAGGATTGTTCTGTCTGATTGAGCGTATGGATTGACATGAAAAATGGTAATGCCTACCAGATGCAATACATGCAGATGAGCAATCTTTTGCTAAAAAGTTGACAGTACATGGGGATACATTTCTAACATGCAGTTAAACCCTCTTGTCCTTGATAATGATAAAAGCCCTACACACTGATTTGACTGCATCTAAGATTTTTGTGTAACTGTGCAAGACAAGAAAAAAGCCTTGATGACAACAAACAGAATATATAAATTTATATACTGCATGTTACATTAATAGCCCCGCAACCAACTGGCCATTGTCCAGGGTGTACCCCGCCTAAGGCCCAAAGTTTCTGGGATAGACTCCAGTCACCCTCGACCCGTAACAGGAGTAAGATGTGGAAAATGAATGAATGTTACATTAATAGAATTTGGCTAAAAATTAAAGAAAGTCCAACAAATTCTAGCTTAGTGCCTCAAACATCTGCAACTTGTCTGTGCCACTGTAGCCTACCACATGAACTGAAAGTAGTCCAGTCATTTCTAGAATTCAAACATGGATCAGTAAAATGTGGTTGAAGTTTGTTTAGTTTATTTTCACTGGAACTTTAAGAGGAACTGACTTGAAATACAATATATGTGCATATGGATATTCAAACCATTTCTATAACACTGCTGGCAGCATGCAGAAAGTCTATACTAGTGTAGCATGTGAGGATTTATATTGTTATCTGTTCAGACTGGTTTATTGGGATGAAAAATGCCTTTTCATATGGATGCCATTGTCCAGATTACACAAGTCACGACAGAAGTGGGCCACTTGCTCTATTCATTTCTTCTGGAGCCGTGTATCACAGTGCACTGCAGGCCTGTTACGCACTGCCCTTATCGTTGAAATCTACAGCCCTTGGCTATTCCTCCCTGGTGAATTGTAATTCCTGTTTGGAATATTGTCATGGCGGCAGTTGTGGAGGCCAGAGTGGATAGGTAGCTTAATTCTTTGTAATGTGTCTAGTGCTGGACTGGTGTGAGTATGTGTGTGGAGCCACTCGCTGCTGGTCTACGTGCCCGGTTGGTGATTTACAAAACCTCCGCTCCATCGCTGGGAGAGAAAAGAGGAGAGGAGAGGACGAGTGTGATTTATGGAAGAGACTTTTAGTTTAATTACTGGGCGGGCAGGGCTGATGTGTGCAGCCCCCATGGCACTGGTTACATAGAGGTATCGCAACACACAAAGGGGCTATTGGTGGGCTACACTGCATGACATATTCACACAGATTGCACAAGAGAACTTCTGCAATTTGTGTGTTCAAAGCACAGGCCAAGACTGGGCAGTTAAATTATGTAGCATGGAAAAGCAATTTATACAGTAGTAGTATCTGTGCAGTGGACACAAGGGTGCGGACACGAGATAGAGGAAAGAAATCATTTTACACTCCACTGTAAATGCATTCTTGTGTAGGAAAACGGTCATCTTTTTTGTGCATCGTGCTTAAAATATGTTTTCTCAAAGTGCCCTGTCAACTCTTTTTCATCCGGTCTAGTCACCATTTGCTTTTATAGCTTTTTGATTAGCAGTAATTGTCAGTCAAGGTGAAAGGTTGATGGCTAATGACAAACGGGAAGTGTTCTGTTTAAATTGTAGGCCTCAGATGCACTATGAACTTTTTTTTTACTATTCTTTACTTTATCCTCCACATTACAACTGTCCTCGTATAAGTCCAATCAAATACTTGCACACGCAGTCCCATAAGCCTTCTATATGGCGCTTGGGCTGTGGCTTTCCTTAACGCCTCTCTCTCGGAGCCTTCATTAGATGCCTGACGTTAGCAATGGTTCAATTCATTAAAAGCGCGACTCAGCCTTTGTGCATTTGCCTATAAATTGGTATTGATCGGTGCGCGAGGACAGAGGGGGGGTGTGGGGGGCCGTGATGGAGGGAGGGAGGGAGAGAGTAGAGGGGTGGGTGGGTGGATGGTGAGCGGTGCTGGATCAGGGACTGAGGCTAATGGGAGGGGGCAGGGGGTCTCAGGTGAGTGGGGTTCACTCAAGCAACAAGGGCAATTGAAGACGCACACAGAGAAATGCTGACACGGGTTTACAGTCGGAGCAACAGACAGGGAGCAAGTGGCAGGAATTCATTTACTTCTCGCTACAGGCTGCCGTGTGAGTCTGGAGAGCGGCTGAGAGATGTAATTAGTTGTAATCTGTTGTAATCATAATACAATATAGGGGGGCGCTCCCCACATTATTTTGTCTCTTCCAAAATAGCAGTGTAGATGATAGACTGCTGTCATACACTATGTTCACAGTTTAGTTGAAGCTAGAGATTTTATAAGAATAGTTTGATCAGTGAGGCAATAGTTGAAAATGAAAAAAAACTTTTCTGATTTAGAATATAATATATTTTTGTTCAAAACAAGTAATGCAGTTTTGCTTTGCACAGCTGTATACCCATGTTTCTCTTTATTATTTTGTAAATATATTGTTAATATCAGTGACGTGAAAAAGAAAAGAAGTAAATAACTATTTTGTTTTTGGCAACATTTGCGTTAAGGTGTACATTTTTATTGACTATACATTATTTATTTCAAAATGCCGGACAGATTTTTTTCTACTAACATTTCTTTTCAATGGAGTTAAATAAATTAAACAAACAGAGCCTTGCTTTTAAAGCGTGCAATAAAAACTAATTTAATTTGATGGAAATCTAACAGACTAAGCTTTCTACAGGGTGTTAGAAAGATTGTCTGTGCATGTTGTCTTTTGCTTTATTGTGGCAAAACTAATTAACATAACTGCCAAGGTGTAACTTTGTTAAGCTCAATTTAACCAAACCATAATGCCTTAACTTAACAACTATAGGAGTCATAACTCTTTTCTCTAATCCTTGAATCGTTCATCCACCTCCCAAACCTATCTTATGTCTATTATATTGTTATCATTTTTTTTAATTACATCTAACACAGGTGGGGGGGTTAACATTGGGGAATACCGTCCACACAGGACATGATTTGTGTTAAACTGACACATATGAGTCCACCACTTTTTATTGTTCATGTCACACTTGCACCGCAACACCCCGAAGATAAACCTTTACTTGATATTCTTTCCTTTTGACCACAGCAAATTATTATTATTGAGCGGCATATTTAATTTGTCAAACCTTTTAGACCAATGCCATTCCTGACATAACCCTCTCAGTTTATCCGGGCTTGGTGCTGGCACACAGGTACACTGGCTAGTGAGCCATTGTGGCTTAATGGTTGTTCTTTTACTGATACATTTTAGGCCAATGACTGTGATAATGACAGTGACACTAGATTAGAGTACTTCCAACCCTGCTAGATCTTGGCCAGTCAACATTTTAAGACAAAATCTAGTGAAAAAATATAAACACTAAAGGGAAAGAGTCAAATAAACACCTGTCAGTGTTCTTTCAACTGCAATAAACAGTGTTATGCAGTGATCATGCATCACAAGGATGAGCTGGGTCATTAACCAAAAATTGCTATGCCTGCAGAGAAAAATGAAACATACACCACATATACACCATATACAGATTCACAAAAGAACCCTATTTTCTTATTATATTCTCCCATGACTACTGCACTTTCTCACTGTACTTCTTTTGTATCTAAGCTGTAGGACTAATGTTAAATAATGAAGCATGATTTGAGTTGAATTGAGGCAGCAGGCTGAGCGCGTGGCTGCAGGAGAGAAAGCGCACATGCTCCAGAGTGTGTGGGGGGGGAGTGGGCAGTCCGGGGGAGACCGCAGCGTTAGCCTCGTAGCCTATAGATTGCACGGGACAGTGTGTGTGAGAGATGAATGGCGAGAGCAGAACAGAAGAGAGACGGAGAGAGGGGTGGGAAGAGAAATTGCTCTCAGCGGCAGAAGCACTGGCGGGACGAGTGCCGAGATGCGAGCCGGACTAAAAGTTTTTCAGCGCAGGGGAGAGACAGAGCGTAGAGGTGTGTGTGTGTGTGTGTGTGTGTGTGTGTGTGTGTGTGTGAATGTGGAAGAGGTGGGGGGATGAAAGGGGGGTTAGTGAAGGACTGCAGAGGTAGCACCTGGGACAAGAGCGGAACACTTCTTACAAGTCTTCCCCCTTTTTTCCTTCTTCTTCTTTGTGCCTTCTTTGGTGCATCGTCCCAAAAGCAAAAAAAAAAAAAGGAGGAGGGAGGTTAGGGGAAAGGGGAGGTGGGTTCTCTCTAACATCTGCCTCTAGGTAAGTGCAACATCTTCCCTCACCCCTACCCCAACCCCCTCCTCTGTCTTCCTTCCTTTCTCTCCATCCCGCGCTCACCGCTGCAGCTCAAGGTGAAAGTCTGCTTTACAGTATGTCAAAGCATATCGGACACTTTCTGTGTTGGATTCTGAGCGTCGATGTTACTTTTAAGTGATCAAGTTGCCGTTGAGAGTCTCTTGCAATGTGTAATGTGTAAAAAAGAAATATAAAAAAAAACACATTTTTAAGGATGTGTGGAGGGCTGCTGGTTGAGGATTGTGTGACAGGTCAAAAGAGGAAGTCATAAAGAGGTGATTGGAAAGATGCACTATTTGTGTTTGTCTTTTTATGTGGAAAAGTTTAGAATTTGCAGTCTAGGTATATTTTTTTTAAATCAATTGTAATCTAAGCAATTGTAACGCTTTTTTATAAAATTGTGCGTTTATGCATGGATCCACATTAGAGGCTATGGACCCTAACCCTAAACCATTGGGAACAGGGCGCTTAGGCATATTCAGTGGGTTTTCTCAACCCTGATTCAACATTTTTTCCTCCTCGGTGATTGTGTGCGTAAAGGAGGAGGAGGAGGGGGGGCCTGATTCACCACCAAGGACAGTGACCCGCTTGGGGGACATACTTCTTTATATGCCCATATGAACAAGACCAACTATGGAATGTAAAGAAGTATGTATCCCAGGTCGGGGAAAAATACAGCGCTGCATCTTACTGAAACTCAACTTTTTTTTTTTTTTTACGTAAAACTTGACTCCTAACCAAAAACTAAATGGAGAGTATTGTTACTTTTCTTCCCAAATGCATGGTTTATGTTGTTCACGTGCTGTGTACTTTCGATGTGGCCCAGTTGAGTCCAGTCAGCTTGGTGCTGCAGAGAGATGCATAGAAAGGTATAGGTGCAGCTGCAATTCCAGTCAGCAGTTTTCACTCGCTCACAATAGATTTTTGGATATCTTTTTCATTTAGTTTTCTGCAGAAATAATTTCACTTTCACACAAAATTTCAAAGAGCACATTGCGTTGATTACTTTATCATGGAGAAGTGTGAATTTGTGGTCAAAAGAAAAGACACACATATCCGTACAGTACAGACAGACAGCTTTTTCCAGTAAATGGTGCAGTGATTAAATGCCTCCTAATGGAAAGCACGGTTCAAGAGGATGGTCAGAAAGAGGAAGGAGCAGAGACAGGCTGCAGGACTTTCCAGCAGATTACTGGGCTCAGACGCCTGTGTGTAGCCCCATTGTCTGCATGCGGCCTCCACTTGTTGGCCTACGCATGAACAGTTCATTTAGAAGTAGGATATATCAGTTATTATTAATTGTAATAGTAATTGTCGGAATAAAAGAAATCTGAAACTGTTTCAGCGTGGGTAATATCAAATTAAGACTCAAGCTTTCTTTTGTTTTGTGTCTTAGCTTTTTAATGCCGCCTACAAAGAACTCACTAGTTTTATTACTATTATTACTATTATTGATTTTGATGCAGGCAGGAGACATACCACAGCAGTAGGACCCAGGTCTCTGTAAAAAAAAAAAAATAAGGGCAACATGCTGTGTCCCATGTTTGAGTGTTGATAATTGCTCCTGGCCAAAGATTTACTTTTATACGATTGCATTTACATTTCTGATAGCTACTGTATTCCCCACAAGCTTTTATTTGATTTTAAATAGACAAATTTGCCACCCATAAATACTAACAGATAACATCAAACTAATGTTGAGAGCTAAACGTCTAATATCAGACCGAGTCTTGCTATACGTACTAATTATGTGAATGCCTTGCCAGTAATAATGCGTGTATTTCTGTTTTTCTCTTCGTCATGTTTTGGCCGTGTGAGAACATGTTGCCAACACTAAAATATCTAGTAGGACTCTATGTGTTGCCATTCATCCAATGTTGACAAGCTGTTTAGAGCAAGAGCCAACAGGAGTGTCTTTATTCGAAAACTTGCGTCCTCCGTTATATGAGCGTGTGATTGGCCAGAGCTTGTCATCATGGACAGAACATTTTCATCTATTAAATCCTAAGTCAAATTCTTTCATTTTACAAAAGCTTGTAAGATTTAATGCAGTCGTTATGTGATTATGTTTTAATGGCACTGTGCATTATCAATAAATATTCAACTAGAAAACTGATGCTAATCCACTGACACGACCTATCCTCTTGTCCGTTGAGAAGAGCGTAAAAGTCACCTGAAATGTTGTATGTCTTTTGCATTAATCTATAGAATTACTGGAAAATGTACTTTGCACTTTGTAGTCTTCTGTGTGTTGTTTTTCATTGTGTGAGAGGAAAAATATTAAGAGCAGTGTCAGGCGGGAAAAAGTGATTGTCTTATTGCATTTGCTCAATAGCTCAAAGAGGCAAGCGACAGGAAAAATGAAGGCAAAAATGAGAAAATGACTTATGGCGACAGTTAGGAGTCAACGCCACAATGTCAGGCTACATGATATCTGTCTCCTCTGCTGAGCCAGCACGACGTGGCTTTTTGGCACAACCCTGAGCTTTAGAGCAGCGTCTTTAGCTCTGATTAAGAATGTATGGCATGCATACATGCGCTGGTGTGGGTGGGGTCTGGAAGCAGCTTCAGACTTCAGTCAGGTTTAAGCGTATGTATTTTGGCCTACTTTGTATATAAATACGTATGTGGCCTAGATAGGGTTTACCTGTCCCTGTTTAGATGTGTTATTTGGGCCAGTTTCAGTGCAGTCATTTGGACATGATCAGGTGGGCACCCCGGGGCGGACTGCTGGCCTGATGAGGCAGCCTTAGCTCACTTACACTTGCTGCCAATCTTCTCAGAGTAAAAAAAAAATAGTGAACAGGTGGTGGAAAAGGACAAATGACAAAAGGACTGTAGGCACAAGTGCACTCGTATATGGATGTTCTCGGAAACTATAATTTCGGATTATTGTAACTTTTATTCAGGCATCAAACATATTTTTTCAAAGGCTGCAACAATTTAAAATCATAAGAAGCTAAATATGCCAAAGACAGGTCCACTGAGATTTTCAAGGTCAGGATTTTTATGGATAGAGCAGAGATGTGTTGAAAGGCAAAACTTAAATTTTCATGTGAGCGCAGATGTCACTGCTTCATCAGTGAATGCTTATTGTTATTCTGTAAATGAGCATTTCCATATCTCTAGTAATGACATAATCAGTGATGGAGGCCTCGGTTGCTGGGATTATTATTCTTAGTATTTGCAAGTGTGGAAGCATAAAACCTTAACATTCTCTCCATGAGACACAACTATTTAAGATGTGACCACACATGAAAAACCTGACAAATCAAAAAGTTGCTCTATTGCATTATGCTGATGATAACTGTCACGTAGGGGTCTGAAGTTTTGAGCAGATATTATCACCTTGTATTGTCAAGCATAACAATCTCAAGTAGTTCTATTGTCAATAGTTGTATCGTGTGGACAGAGATATCCTAAGAATGTGTTCTCAAATATATTTGTAGATGTGTAGACCTACAAAGCTAATTAAGCCTCACTATGAAGGACAGGTATAAGGCACACTATGTTCACAATCCATAAAACACACAACAGTGAAGCACATATTCATAAGGGAACCCAGAGAAGCGTGGCTTTGTTTGTGTGTTTTTACATTGGACGGATTTATTGCGGTGATTTGTACGAACCAAAGGGAAAGGTCACCAGGCAGATTTAAAGATAGAAGGGCATGGTGCTAAGGGTAGAGGTGGTGGCAACGGAGGTGTAGGGTGAGGCACGGGGAGGGGGGTGTAAAAGGGAATGGAGAGCGCGGCGCAGACCGGAGTGGGATGGCAGCGGTGGGAGTTGTGGCGAGCGAGCGTGTGAGATGAGGCGCGCAGAGAGAGGCAGGGGGAGACTGGATTGATGATGCTGTTCGGGGATGCTGTATGTATGTGTGCGTGAGGGAGGTTGTGAGGGGGGGCTGGGCGGGTATTGTTCTGTCACTTTGCCTGTGTCAGCAGGTGGAAGCTCTCATCAGGACATTAAATATGCAACAATGCTGACTGCGGCACCGTGCTGAGACAGCCAAAGCCGGACGACTAGGGGGCCCCACTAAAAGTAAACCAGCGGCACCGTTTTGCCTCGCTTTGCACTAGACACCCATCCATCTACCCATCCACACATACAGTACAGACACCTCAGGATTCTCAGGGCTGCCCTGAACCCCATACTCCCCACCTTTTTCCTTGGCTGACTTGCATGGCTAGCTGACTGCTTCCCCATCTGGGAGTCCACACAAGGGCAAAGGCAGAGCTAGTAATCCAGGGGCCCAGGGAGGGATTAGCGCTAGTTACATACAGAGCAGTCATGTGGAACATTGAGTGGAACAACCCCAAAAATATCAGCCTCTGTGAATGTGGAAGTTAATGCAAAATGTACAGTACAGCTGACCGTCCGTGTGCATTGTAGGTTCCAATGATAATCCACTTTTAAAGCAGTATTTGATTTGCCACTTCCTGTTAACTACTGATAAAATATTGGGCTACAAAAATGTCTGCAGGTTTTATGAAAGTATTCGCTAACCCTTACAGACTCTTTACATAAGCAGAGCTAAAAAGAAATGTTAGCTTGGCATATTAAAACATACTGTAATCTTTATCCCTAAAGATTACTAATTAGTGCAAAAAGGAGGGTAAAAAACACTTGATGAAGACAAGATGAAGTACAAAAGCAGACAGGGTTTGATTCATAGCTTTGGACAGTCTTCCTGCCATTTCCAAGGTCAAAGCCAAGCACTTGTTCAGACAGATGGTTTTCCTGCACCTTTCACTTGTGGTCATTTTAGACCAATAAATACTGTACTGTGTAATAAATATTTAGAAAACCATCTATTGCAAGGTAATTCTTTCCAATCAGAGCAAGGCCATATTCTGTGCAAAGTGACAGAATAAAAGGTGGTTCGTAATCAAACCTAAAACACGCCCATAACTCCCTGTACTGCCACACCATTGCAACAAGTACCAAACATAGTAAGATGGTGTATGAAGGCTAAACTAAAATTCTAAATCTTTTCAAACATGAAAATTGCACATTTTTAAGATTTTCAAAAAACAGTTCTATATTTGTAGTACATTAACTTTACATGGATCAAAAGGCCAATAGTCAAAACAGTCTATGTCAGATGAATTTACACCAAATTGCAAATTGGCGTTTATTCTGCGTCTGTTGTTACTGCCCCCTGGAAAGCAAACTGAAATCCACTGAGACAAGAATAATTCATATAGACTAGGAAAAGCTTTAGGATGTCTGTCCAGGCTACCAAAATGTGTATTCTCATTTAAAAAAAAGTGTGCTTTATCATTTTTCAGTTGACAGTGTTTTCTGTTGTAGTATATTTCAGTGTGTGTGTAACATCTCACAATGAAGCCTTTTTAATTGCTGCAGCTGGAGTGGATTTTCAGTATATGGTACAGTGTGTGCAATAAACATAAAATAATGCATTGTTAGTATATACCCTGCATACCTGCATTCTGAGTGCGAGCAGCAAGATTGTAAAGTCAGGTGTTTTATATTAAGTGTCAGAATTTAGTGCTTGGATCTTTTTTTTGTCTTTTAATCATGTTTATAGTAAGTGTGCATCAGCAGCAATCTGCACAATATAATAGGGGTAAAGAGTAATGGAATCTGAAATAGATGTGGCGCGGTGGTAATGTATGTGTCGTCTCACCCTGATACAAGGACACCGACACAGCCCATTATAGCCCCAACTATGTTTATGTCTTTAAAGTGAATCTCGGGGGGATTGTACATTTGAACCCCCAAAGTCATTCCTCCAACAACAACCACAGAAATACAGGCTCACTCAAACACAGCAAAATACTTGTAATGTAAATAAATATATCTGTATCTAGACACTCAGCAAGTTACACACACTATAGATCATGGACAGCAAATGCAAGGCACCATATTGATTTATCCTGCTGTTTTTCATCTGCATGTGCGCATTACATGAGTGTAATGTATCTACAGTCACTGCACAGGCTCACTCTTGTGTATCGCCGCCATACGGGTGCTTTTGATTTGTTGTGTCAATAATGGGCTAAAGTATTTGTTGCAAGGATTCGTAAGCACTAAGTCCTGATAAAGAAGTGTCCAAGAATAACATCTAGCTGCATTTACATAAACGCACATAAAATAAAAACTGTAAAAGATTACATAGATTATCTTTGCCATAGCCCACATCAAACTCACCTCCTCAGCTGTTTCTATTCTTAGACTGATGTCGGACAATATGTTTTTGTATAAGGCGAGAAGAAGGCAAAACTATTCCTCTTTCAAATATGACTTACATATAGTTACAGCAGTAGAATGAGGCTCTATTTCATACTAAGACACATGGCGTTTGCTGGCTTTGTTAAAACCAACACATGTCATTTACCCAAAAATCCTGAAAAGCTTTATACATTTTTCACTGGACAACTTTCATCAGGTACCTTTTTACCCCAAAATATTGTGCCTAAAAATGTACATAGTTACATAATGTTGCTATAAGTTTCTAATATTACACAAATTTTATTAGCTTTATGTTACAAATGAATCTTTGTGCACAAATGTACACACGTCTGATCACAATATTATTGGCTAATTTGCTTTGTTTTGTTCAATGATTTAACAAATCTAAGTCCTCAGTTGCATAAGGACATAAATACGTCTGTTGTGTTTGGAATTAAAACCCAGAGTTCACTTTGCCGAAGACTAAAAAAAGAGTGTGATTGTGAAATGAGACACATAGCACACATAGTAAAAAACATACTGTAGTGCAACACTAGCAAAAGGCTAAGCAGATGTGTGATTTCACTCTAATTGAACATATGCATGTGCTGCTGTATGATGTTTTTGAATTTACGACAGACAAATTACTGACAAGAAAAAAGATTGATGGCCACAGATAAAAAAAAAAATAATATAAGCCATGGTAATAAATTACATCAGAAAGCTAATGAATTAGTCATAATTATGAGCCTCAAAAGTCAATTAGTTAATTGGCCCAGTGGTTTAATGCGAGAATGATTGCACATCAGTTCAAAGGGAAACTGAGAATCGATTAAGAAAACACACAGCATAATCACAAACCAAATTACGCTTTATCATTTAGCGATTAAGTCATACATTCTGTTTGAGTGGGTCAGAGTTGCAGCCAGAGCTCCAGTCTGGCCTAGACATATCCGCAAACACAACGCACACAGCCAGAGAGCTCCAAAAGCCGATCAGTGCCTTTGCCGCGACAGAGATCAATGTTGAGGTAATTTGTTTCGATCAATTAAACAGACATCTGCTTGAATTAGACTCCAATAGACTGCAAAAAGCCCCACCCCTTCCCATCCGCCACGCCGTGTGTGCGTCTGTGTGGAGACGCAAAGTGAACACACAACAAAGGCCTAAAACCTGTCACTAAAAGGAGAGTGTTCTAACTTTCCTGTGTGGTGTAATTGATCAAAAGGAGTTCTAGCTGGATTTGTAAATGATCCCATTACTTTGCAGTTCATTTGCTCATTTCCTCCTATTATATGTTCTGTCAAACATTAGGAGCTCAGTGAATGCAGATCTAATTCCCAAGGCATCATATGACAATGTTTGTTCTTGTTCTTTACTGATGCTGAAGGTGGTCTATAGCATAGCAGAGAATATTGTAATTTTGAGGATAGATTTTTATACACAATTTTAGAGTGCTGTGTTAAAATTGTACTGACACTATATTTAAAAGAAAATATACTAATACTGTGTTTAACCATACTAATGTTCCCCAAAACTTGACTGAACATCACCACCTTCAGAGTCAAATGTCAAAGGAATGTGAGTCCCGTACAGTCTATTAAATCCAGTTTGAAAAAGACCAAGTTTGATCCAACATTTGCCTTTATCAAAATAATAAAGGGCTCTACATATTACTCCTCGGGTTAGAATAAATTGGAAAGTCCTAGGTTTTAGACCCCATCAACCGCCCCATATCAATCAAGAAAAATGTTAGAAATGAAAGCCCAAGTGTGTGATACAGGTGGATATGTCAAAACTGATACTGAACACCAAAAGGCTCTGCATAAAATGAGGTGGGTCATTGTATTATTACACCTTAGTAAGGGAACACATTGCAGCGCTGTAAAGAAAAGAGAAACTGGGGTGAACACTGCCACAGGCAACTTTGGGCTTGTTTATTGTTTATGGCACTCGAAAAAAGAAGTGGTGAAAGACAGTTGTATTAGGCCCGGTCTAATTTAATGGCTCCCACTAGTGTTCTCTGTACATCAACTGATGTTGCTGACACCGGAGCCTGTCCATTACAGAGCGATATGAGAAAAGAGGGTCTGCTCCCTTCAAATGAACACACAGGATAATTGTTATGCAGTGAAGCTGTGAAGCAGAGGGAAGTAATTAAAAGAACAAGGGCACTGTGCTGGTACTAGTGGGCCGCATCCCCCTCCCCAGTGTTGCCACCCATGTCTGTGTTACCGTTCTCACACACACACCCATACACACACTTTGGCACAGAGGTTCCCCTTACATTGACACCCCCATAATTAGAGTTTACAGTCATCCTAATATCCTAATTACACACTGTCTGTTTTTATAAGGTCATAACATTTACCGTTTTACAACACTGTAATTGTCAGTTGACCAAGAAATGAGAAACACATTTGCCTTAATAATTGATTCCTCTGATGACATTGCATTTCACTGCTACAGAACAAGCACTATATGCTTTGGCTGAAATACACTTGTTTTTAGTGGCTCCCATAATGCACCTGCCTGCTCAGCTTACGCATCCATCTCCTGCAGTATTTCAAAAATATATTGCCCAGAGAGGCGTCTGAGGGAAATATAAAGCAGTGATATATCTCATAAGGTATACGTCAGGATGTAATGTGTTCCTGGCTACATGGTTATTTCCATGACTGGTTATGAGAATTGTGAATAAAGATGGAGAAGAGAGTGTGGTTTTGTGTGCTAGAATGCGTTTTGGGAAAGCTGTTTTATGAAGCGGAATTGGAGAGATTTGTACTGTAAAAATCTTTTATAATGTCAAAGAACATAGGCCTGAATTCATGACAGTGTTTTACCTTTAGAATAACCACTAGGTTTGCACAGATCATTGATATATTCTCTTTTCTCAAGGTATGATGTGATCGAGAGAATCACAGAAAATATATTTAACTATAAACCCAGTTACCGGAATATGTACGGAAGTTGGCTGAAACGATAGACCTAGATCATAAAAGTTCAGAAAAAGTTAGCACAAAGTTAGCTAAGTTAGCCTTACTAATAATGCTAAAAGCCAGTGCAGTACCTGATTTCATAAAGCATTAGTGGAAAACATTGTAGAGGGTCTTGCTTAACATAAGCGAAGATATAATCATAACAGTCAGACTTTATTATGAATAGAAAGAATATCAATAGAAGTTCAGAACAGTCAAAGCTTGATGAACACAAATTTAACAGTAAACTTAGGCTATGTAGCTAGCGATGTTAGTAAAATAGTCTACATCATCATTCATTCATTCATCATGGTAGCCCTTCATTATAATCTTTTCTAGGATAAAAAAAATAAATATATAAATATTATAAATAAATAAATAAATATATATATATATTGAAACTGCAGCAGGTTGCAATCAGGTTGTTTGGAGATGCACCCCTCAATACCCCCTTCATAGGCTTTCTCATCCACTAATAATCTCAGGGTATTTTTATCATCTAATCAGCGATCCACATGTCATTGCACTGTCAGGACTCTCTATTGACGTGTCTGGACTAACACCTGCTGTAACTGGTGTCTGCCTGTGTGGGACCACATGCCACGTTTCCCTCCGCCCAGCCGAGAGGAGTGTAATTGGAAGTGCTAAGTGTCTGATAGGGAGTCTGCTGGCCTGTTCCCCTGCAATACCATAAAATACAGACACAAAAACAGAAAATGAATGGCAAAGCCAGCAAACGTATTGAATCTCAGTCTGCCAGCCTTTAAAATTAGGCAGTCAGTGGCCAAGCTTGTCAGTCAAATGGCAGACTACTGAGAGAGGCAGGATGGGCTGTGATCAGCACACCCATCCCTCCTGTAAATGCCCATATATATCTAAGAGGAGGAGAGTGCAGTGTCAGGACAAGGCTAGTTAGCATTCCTGTGTCATCACACACACAGCTCAGAACGGGTGTTATTGAAGGGGAACAGAGATGGCAGACAGCAATAGGTTGGTGTTAGAAGTGCTGGAGGACAAAGAAAACAGAAAGAGTAGTAAAGTGTACATTAGAAAGGAAAAGGTAAAGGGGTTGTGGCTAACAAGAAAGAGAAGGAACAACTGATCAATGGGCAAAGCAAAGCAAAACACAAGCAAAAAGCAAGCCAGATAGTAAAGAGCATGAATTACACAGAGAGGGAGTCAGTCGCTAAAGTAAATCTCCAAACCCATAAAGAGTTATGCGTTGTGATCTGTTCCACCGATCGTTGTGTGCTTTAAGATAATTGCTTCCATTTTGTTGCACCAAGACTATTACAGTATATGATAGGCGGATTACCATCTGTAACAGTGGGCTTTACACAGCGGCAGGAGTGCTGTATCAGCAATAGGCCCACTGTAGAAACTACAGGTTTGGGGAACAGTGAGTGGGTTGTGTACTGGCCTCAGGCTGTTGTAGTAGTTAAGGTCTCCTTTTGTTGCAGTCCACCTGGTGGAGTGAAAACATTTGTAACTGTTGAATCTAGTGACATCAGCACATCACTTTGATAGAATTGGAGCTTAGTGTAAATAATATTGTGAGCAACCAGATTCCCAAAAAGACTTGCTGTAGGTCTGTAGGTAAAGGTGTAGATTCATGTATTGGGTTGACCCTGACCTTTGAGCATTTAGTTTTACCAGCGCTCAAAGGGTCTCTATTCCCTGCACCATAATGTATTTAAATTATAGGCAGACTATGACGTTTTTGCTTAAGTTGTTTTTACTTCCTCCTTCAATCTCCATAATATTGATTCATAATGGTCCTTAATAAACTGCATTATGGCACTGCATGATGTATGGCCTATATACATCACATTTAACATCATTTATATGGCACGCTCAACATGAAGATAACAGTTCTGCTTGGCATAAAATCAAATTTATTTTTTTGTATATATCATTACTAGCTACATTTTTTTCACATTTAATATCAGTGTTTATAAGAATTTTCTTTGGTGCATTACTGTCACACCAGCAGTGGCTTTGTGGACTGGAAGGGTGTTTGACTTTTTACAAAATGGCTGTGATAAGTATAAATTATTGTTGTTCTGTGAGATGAAATCATTCGCTCTAGAACTAAAATCATCATATGTTTTGCAGCAAACCTATACTTGTTGTTCAGTTAATCAGGTTATAAGCCATATTTGGTGCCACTTTATTAGGAACTAGACCTGTGGTTTGGAAGTGGACAGTGTGACCCTGTGACAGAAATCTTTGTGCTACATTTAGATGTTTAACTGCCAAATTATTTTTGGATTTTTTGTTTTTAGTGTGGATAAGAAAATCAATCACGTTTCCCCACCAACATTACACTTAGGACTCATCCAATTG
This sequence comes from Neodontobutis hainanensis, assembly GCA_024349245.1. Lineage (NCBI taxonomy): Eukaryota > Metazoa > Chordata > Actinopteri > Gobiiformes > Odontobutidae > Neodontobutis > Neodontobutis hainanensis. The sequence continues at coordinate 3,458,379 of JALDNG010000026.1, forward strand.
CTTTGTAGTAAACTGTATCTCACCTTTAGGTTTGTTGACTCACTTTAATTGCCTTTCCTTGTCCTCACTACTTCGCCCAAGCATGCCAGAGAGCGATCTGCCGCAGATTGTAATCTAGATGGCTCTAACTAGCTCGGAGCTCTTTCGATCCCCATTGTCCCAAATTAAAACACGGTAATGAAGCCTCTCAGTCCGTCTGCTGTGAAGGAGTGTGGCTCTCACTCTCTCACAATGGAAAGCTAGTCAGTGGGGGCTATCTTTACACCCGAGCTCCTCTCTGACTTAAACTCTATTGGATTTTTTTTGTTTCACGACAGAGTATATATCAAGCACGCCTTTGTGGCCCTGCTGCGGCCCGTAATGAATGCATGGCTAAAATAGCTAAGTGGCTATGGCGGTGGTTCGTTAAGGGGAAGGAGAGCGGGCAGGTGGTGAGTAGGGGGGCTTAGGAGAGCGTGCTCAGAGTGACAATCAGCCTGCATACGGGGGACAAAATGGGGGAAAAAGGAAGGTGAGGACAGGATGCAGGTCGGCTGGGGTCTGGCAGTTGCTGCGTATGGATCATGACATCATTCCCAGACAAAACCAGATGACGTCTTCCGGCTTTAATGACTTTGAGTCTGAAACATTTTCTCTAACTCTTAAAGCAAAGCACCTGCACACTTTAATTATTTCATTTCACTTCTGCCGTGCCCTTCATTCACTTAATCCGATTTCCTTTCACTTGAGGAAGCTTTTCCAGTCATTTCTTTCTGCCCAAGCTGTCTCCGTTTATCTCTTTCAGTTCGACTCAGCGGAGAACTGAAGTGTGGGGCAGGGAGGAAACCGTAGGCTGTGAATTAGCAGCACAAGGGCCACTGAAAAGGAGGCATAGGGAAACACATGCTCCAAGTTTTTTACAAAATATTGTCTTCCACACTGTTTAACCAGGCCACCAAGTGAAGATAAATAAGTGCCAGATCATTTTGCAAACCAATAAAACAGACAATACAGTTTAAGTGTTTAAAATATCAGCTTGTACATATAAACAGAAACATGAAATTATATACTAAAACGGAGAAAAGAATCAATAAATATGGACCCCACAATGGGAGCAAGAATATCTTCAAAAGTTAGAACCGGGGCCTATTATAATAACCTTGGGCCTGTATAATGCTTGCAAACCTGGAGACTCAGCATTAGGTGTGGTGGCATATTTTATATCTTTATGTTGTTTTATGGGCTGATAATTACCTTTATTGGCTGTTGCAAGCATCTTTTGACACCACCACATCCATTTAATATCCAAAGCTCATCTCAGCATTTTGTAACACATAAAGTCACATAGAGTGACTTTATATGATACAACTGGATGAGATTTTTATCCAGCGCATGTTTTTTCATCTTATTACAGTTATTGATGACAGGTTACTGTAGTATAAGCAGAGGGGCAGTTACGTTCCTACGTGCTAGACAGGATCCTACTATTAGCGATAGATATTTAGTTACATTTCCAGATTATTATTAAAGATGCTTACAGTGCCATTCTTCTTACAGTAATGTGACAAATTCTACTTCTGTAAAGTGTAAGAGAAGAGAAAGGCTGTGTTTGAATAATTTTTTAATACATAACCCAAGGGTGCCCAACTTTTTTGTTCAGAGGACCTTAATGTAAATATGTTAGTGAGCCACAGGACACAATGGAAAAATCTTTTGTTTGTAAATGTTTGTTTTAAATGTTTTCTGTCAGTGCCATTGCCTCCGCTGCTCCATTTTGTTCTGACTGCACTTTTTAACTCAGCAACACAAACTTTTTGAATGTAGTGTAATAAAATAAAGACGCAAATATTTGTGTACTGCTTGTGGGCGGAGCCAGTCTCACCGAACAGAGCGGAAACTCTGCAATTAACACGTAAAGGTAAATGTAGAAAATCCCACCGGCCAAAGTGGCTAGTGGAAGTGACTGTGTTCCCCGTCACAGCTGAAATCTCCTCGCAGTTGGCAGGTGTTAATGGAAAGACCTGGAGGTAGACCCTAAATTGTAAGCCCACAAAGTTAAGCTTTTTGACCCAGACCTTTCAAAAATCTATAGGAATAGGACTAGTTGTGGACTCATTTGTGCACAAACCTACCTGAACTGCCTTATTGTTTACTGTGTTTTCATTTTTAAGACCCGTTATTTTTCGAAGTTAATGTGAGCACCAGGAATGAAGGATGTAGGCTGTTTCTGATATACATATCCTCTTCACACAACTGGGTTTACATCTGTGGTCGTCTCGCAAAGGGGAAGGGAGGGGAGAATATAATTAAATATATCATCTAAATAGGTATTGATCGTCTTAAGGGTGTTGCCGTTAGATTAAAAGGTTAAGGAATAAAACCGCTTTGAGGATTAAATCATTGTGAGGTAAAATCAAGAGCGTCTAAAGATAAACACTGTAATAATCACAAAGTATGAGTACTGCAGAGACGCTTAATAATGTTCTATAGAGACATTATAGAGCCTGTCAGGATACATTTAGAGCTGTAATCAAAAATGGTTACGGTATTTTAAACAAGGAGTGGCACTGGCTTGTAGCGTTAGGACACTGAAATATCGATACAAGGTCAAGCACAGGCCCTGGCTGTTTACTTTGTGGAGATACTGTCAAAGTTGCACCTCATTATGAGATACAGTGTGGACGTAGGTGTAGAGATAGCATCATCACAGGCCACAGTGACCTGTACGCGCTGCAGATAGAGAGTTTACTACGCTCTCTACTGTAGCCACAGTTGGTACCTGAGCCAAGCAGCCTCACAAGGTCAGGAAGCACTTTTATCCGACAGACGTGTTTTATCTTGAGGAAGAGTGCGGGAGCGAGGAAGTGGCTGAGCGCAGGATGAGGGGTCCTGTTACGCTCCTGTCTCTTTCTCTGATCAACCAATCAGGCGTGAGAATAGTGCTGAGTCAGCCGCGGGGTGCTGCTCACGTCCGAATGCAGGGAAGGGGGGCGCTGGTGAAGAGGAGCCAGTGTCTGCAGTGGACTGCAGCAGCGTTAGTACCACTAAGCCCATGACAGGGGCCCGAGGAGGGGGTGGGGTGGACCACCAGCTCTGAGTCGTCAAGTCTCAGCCTCATCTCCCCTGATGCTCCTTTATTTTACAGAACTTCTGCAATGCTCATCACAATCTGATAGATATTAGATCCGCCCTAAATGTCCGCGCTCACTTTGATATATACGTCCCACTCACCCGGAGCCTCCAGTCAGTGGTAATTAGCAGAAATAAATACAGCCCGGCACACAAGATAAAGTTTACAGCCTGACTACAGGTCAACTTGTTTCATTACTAAAGCGTGCCGTGCATTAAGCTAATTACCAACTGGCAAACATCTTCATCAGACATGCACACAGCCCTTCATTAGCAGGGCTTCTCCAAATGCACTTTTGTGATACATGTTTTTAGTTCTTAAGTGAATTTTAATGATAAATTGTTAAAAAAACATTATTTTTTCTGTTTGACAGTGAGGCTAACCTTTTTTGTCATATTTCTCATTCATATACCACTTGTGATTTTATGTTCAAACCTTTTGTTCAAAAAGTAAGGCGAAAACAGGGGTCAGACAGTGCCTGTCCAAGTAATCCAGCTTAGCTTAGCTTATTAGCTTTAAAGCCATGATGTAGGACTTGTGCCTGGTTTTATAGGAATGAACATACTGTGTGTCCCTGTGTGTTTATGTGGTATATAAAAAATAATCTCGTTAATTTGGTAGTTGCAGGCTCACCTTTAGTCTGAATTGCCAGGCCACTATATACCAGCTCTCATATGATATCCTTTTTTCCATTCTATTTCAGGACATAGGCAGATAGAGATGTCTTATTGGTGAGCCTAGTTACAGTAAAATAAGCCACAATGTTTGTGTAAAAGTGGCTATTTTGTCAGCATCACAGGAACTAATGCTCAGGGCACTGTGGTATGGCCCTTCAATAGCACTGCACTGGGTAAAGAGCCTTGTCTGCCAGTCACACAGTCAGTTGTCCTGATAAGGAGAGAGAGGTAAAGGACAGTCACAGAGCAGAATGGAAACACTGGTGAGACACAAAGCATGCGAGGTGACCAGTGAGTGCAGAGGTCCAGTGAGTGATGGGAGGGACGGGCGTGTATTAGTGCTGTGGCCGTGTCAGGCCATACATCTGAAATGAAAATATCACGGTGTGTAAGAGTGACAGAGTCCGCGGCGGGACTGGTTTCAAAGTGTCACTCATCCTCGGGGGTCCATACATAGCGGTAGGCTGGCAGCTGCTCTGTAAAGCCACCTGTACTGCGTCCACGTCTCGAGGGATGCCATGCACCCCCACTGACCTTCCCACACTGACTCCCGGACTGTCTAGTGTCTGCCCGCGCCCAGCTGTCCCCAACCCTCACTGCCTCCTCTCTGTCTCAATATAAGGGCAGGAATGCAGCGGTCCTAGAATAGACCTGCAGCCGCCCTATCTCCAAGCGTGCAGCAGGCCTGGTAGAGGGCACCTACAGTAGCAGCCGTGCACGCTCTCTCCCATGCAGCAGCTTACACACATAGCACCAATCTAGGCTTTGAGAATGCGTATTTCTCAGGACGTGCAATGATAACATTTTCTTGCACAAAGATATGTTAGATATGTAATGTTACGTAATGTTTTTCCATAACTATAACTAGATGCAATTCTTGCATACACATAAAGTTGTTTTAACTATAACTTCACTGTACACTGCACCTCTTACCTATGTTTTGGGATCCAGGAGAGGGTTGCACAACTCTTTCCCCTGACTTAACCTCTTGCACTGTTAAACTTAAAAATGAACTACACCTTTACTTACACCTTTACTTATTGTAGTTTTGATCTTGACAGGGCTGCCTTACAGTTTAATGTTGAAAGAGCGCTCACCGGTGATGCTTTCCGCAGGCATCTGAGCGAGGTTAACGATAAAACGCTGTGGGTGTAATGATTCTGTTTGATGTTGGATCTGAGTGGAGGTGCGCAGGGTGAAGGAGGCCGGTCCGTTTCATGCTGTGTGGGCCGGAGACTGCATGGCAAAAGGAAGCACAGACAGCACTGCAGTAGGGATTCTCTCCCAAATCTACAGAAAACCCTGCTCTGAAGAGGATTTCAGGTGTAGCTCATGAACGCCCTTCCTCTCCCTTGTCTCTCGTTGATATTCGCGCTTGAACACACACGGGTGCTTGCCGAGCATAACGGCCAACATCAACACTCACTCACATACTATTACTGCCCGTCTTATGTGGACATTCATAGATCATTGTCCATGAAAATGCTACATAGACATTCACATTCACACCTCATGTGTTTGGAGATGGAAAATAACATTGATGCTGGTTATATGCTTCGATGAACACAATGCACATGTCCATGAACTCTGCACACAATGTTCTCATCTCAAGGTGTGCTATAGTAATATTTGGTTACCTAGTTGTGGAGCTTTTCACTGATGAGTACAATGAAGTCATGACCTCAATACTTTGTATGTGTAGGGTTCATGAGTTCTAAAAGTGCCCATGTGTAATCTTTATGCACTGCGTTTAACAAGTTATGTGAGCATTTATTCTATTTTTACATGCTGTAAAGCACCAATAACTGTATTTTATGAGAACCTTGTAGAAGTACTAAAACTTTCCATTTTGTCAATAGAACAGGTTCTATTTAATTCTAACACTGAAAAAAGCCAGCCTCTTGACTAATTTCCACTGTTCACACTTTTATATTTGGACCCACCCCTGGCTCTGGTTTGACACTCACTTGACATTTAGTGTGGCTGTCTGTCAAATGGATGACCATAATAGCTTTGTGAGGCTACAGTTTTTATAAATGATATTACAACATACATATTTTGTTTCCTTCATATTTAAGACCCACACATGGCATTTGTCTTTTAATGGTTTGTGCCATAAAAACACCCTATAAAATGACTTTAATGGTTAAGCTAAGAGAACATCTGGTGTGGTATGTACAAGAATAATAAATGCCTTGATTAATTAGAGGACATCCCATCTTTCCGCAAACTGATCCACCCACTTTTCTATGATTGTAAAGACGTACAGTTTATTAAAACGTGACCACTTCCGATTGTACTTCAAATCTGCCACCACAGGATGCAACTTGGATCCCCACAGACACTGATCACAGTTTCTCTGCATCAAACTGCTTATATGTGCATTCATTTCATGCATTTCATGTTTCAGACATTCATGCTACATAATAAAAGGCAGAAGATTGAGATTGTACAATAGTGCAGTCCTAATTTAGTTGACAGATTTTCAAATCTAGATGTTTAATATAGCCTTATCTTTGCAAGTTGAATACAAACGGATGATAAAGAGCCTGGATGGCACTAGAATCTTGGTCTGAAGTGGGCCTGAACACTGCAGTGGTGCATGCTGCGGAGGTAGAAGCGCAGCAGCTCTGGGACAGGTACAGAATCCAGGCCACGCAGACTCGTCCTCTGTCTCCGTGTGCTACTTCCCACTTTCTTCCTCTCCTCCCTCGCTCACACCATCACTCTCCCATCTCTTCCCATCGCCGTGCGCTCTTTTCCGCCTCGCTCTCTTTCAGTCAAGGATGCACCCCCTCTCATCAATTTGCCGGTCTCTTGGGTGACAAGTTTATTAAACACAAGAGAGAGAGACGGAGAAGGATGAAGATGGAGGAAGTGAGGAGGGGAGGAATGAACAGACCGTGTCTTAGTGGCTTCCTTCTGCTGTTACTGGAGTGTTTGCGGTTATTGTTCTAATGTGACGGCTGGTGGACACTTCTGAAACAAGACTTTCTTTTTGAGCACTCTCTTTTTTTAATTAGATACATGCAGCAGTAGTCATTTGTTTTCATAATATAAAACAAATTTGATGCAAAACATTTCAGATTTACTGTTGAGAACAATTTAAACGGTTTTGTCAGGTTTTTGTCAGAGGCTAGAGGTATAGAACGTGTTGTACGTACCAACCCCAAACAATAAAAAGCGTCCAAAATCAACAGTCAAAAAATATAGTACTGTATCAGAAGTTTCACTTGTATTGTCATTTATATATTTTTTTACATTTATCTGACTATTCACCAGTGTCTCAGCTGGAACACCACTGGAGGCAAGGTGGGTTAAGTGTCTTGCAGGACACAACAACAATATGAACTGTGGGGAGAGTGGGAATCAAACCACCAACCTTCTGGTTGACAACAACTCTACCACTGAGCTATTGAGCTCCATGTTTAATTTAACAGAGACAACAGTGGCATGGCTTTTCTGAGTCACAAAGCTAGAGTCAGGACAGCCAGTTGAATGCAAACTTCAAAATGCTCATAAAAATATTTTGGAAAAACAACAATGCCATACAGTGTAGAATTTCTTAAATAAATCCAAATATTCTTCTCAGATTTTTTGTTTTTATAACTCTAATTATTACCTTTACATGAAGCCTACAATTTGCTATATGGTCCTGCTTTTTGCATTAACAGTCTTTTCTGTCCAACAATTGAAGTGTGCACTTGATTCAGAGCTGCATGTAGTTGAATTACACCATGCTATTTTTGATTTGGATATTGAAAGCTGTAATTTTATAATTGCAGACAAGTAGCTATGGTTTATTTTCATTGCATACACACAATTAAATCAGTTTTGGACTTGTTTTTACTCATTAAATTAGCTATGAAAAGAATGATAAAAATGTATTACAAGCTTTAAAAACCATGTAGCCAAGTGGAAGCAAAGATACTGCATCACTGAAGTCATTGGTGCGAAAAAATAATATCTCAACACAAAATATCAATGGCTCGGATTCCAGGGGCCAAGGCTCTGCTTAAACAGTTTATTTCCTAATGATTAAATGATTAGCTGGACTAATTGAAGTAGGAAATGAGTGAGTTGCTCCAAGGACGAGCACAGCGGTGCGGTAAGCAGGAAGAGTGCTGAGTGTACCATCTGAGAGCTGCGTGGAGAGGCTTGTAGCACCGTATTCTAGCACTCAGGGCACTGGACCAAGAGCAGAATAGTAGACTCAGCATTCATGGGACAAAATGTGCAATCTCCTAAGTTGTTAATTTTTCTTTTTCTGTAAATTAGTATAAGTTAAGACAGCTCTCAACTCAAAAATTCTTTACAGTAAATTGGACCCATTATCAGAAATATACAACACACCCGTAGCCTATATATTCAATGACATTATTATAAAGGACCTATTACAATTATGTTCGTCAGAATTGCTTTGTCCTATAAAGACTTCAACTGGTTTCTAAGAAAATGGGATTTTGGTTAAATGCCATTGCATAAAATGCCAATGTTTGGTTAATGTGCATCTCATACTATACTGAAGCTGAAGGCCCCCTTTAGCAAGAGGATTCAGGCTTTATTATATCTCCCATCTCTTATCGTTTAACATGTATTAATAATAAAAATAATGTCTGTCATAAATCATTACAGCGTTATGAAACAATACCTTTTTTATTTGAATGTGTCCCTGCTATGCTGTCATTCCCAGCCTAAAAGCAAACCAAAGTTGTTGTTATAGTGACAATTTAATCAAAGGGAAAAATACACATTATATAGTTATGACTGCGGCTCTATACTGTACCACATCCCAAACCTTGACTCAACACGATGAGAGAGTGCGATGTTTACGCAGTGCTGGGGGTCAATTGGAGTTAATTTCATTGCTGTCCCATCCGCGGGCTTCATTAGCAGTATTGGCAGTTCGGTGATGAATTCATTGTTTTCTCGAGTTTGTCTGCTCCCATCGTTTATATGCGCTGCTCTTATCTCTCAGGGCCTTGCACTATGTAAGACGGCAGCTCTTTAACATCACCCACATGGCCGCTACGCCTCGTCTCACAGAGCTTTTTTCTGGTCAGCCTCATAACCCTTTATTATTCCTCTTCATCTTTTTGTTTTCCTTTTTCGGGACCTTTCATCTTTGCAGCCACATCTCGTTTCAAGGGCATCGTCTCCTTCAATAATCAATGTCTGCTTACTCAGTGTCTGCATGCTTTTTTCTGTTGGCGTGATCTTAGTATAGACAACCATTTTTCTCATCATTTTCTTCTCTATTCTGGTCTCTTTCAGACATTGTGGTGGATATGTGTCCGTACTTCCTTCTTCTTCCCTGGACGTGTCCTAAAATGCTTTGCTAAAGCTGGTAAAATGGAACCAAATCAACTGTTCAATGGATTTGGTCCCCTTCAACCAGCTGTAGCTGTGCATTGATCACTCTGCTCTGACACACACCTAGAGACCAACCTGTCGGAAAAGAAGATCGGGACAGATTCAATGGAAAAACACTTTTAAATCTGCTTTTAATTAGTTTTGTTTGATGTTGAAACAATTGGACTGAGGCACTGAATTTGACCCAAAAGTTAAAACACAGATTTATCTCTATCAAAGACATTACCCAGAAGACACTGCAGTGTGTGTTTTTTAATGTGAATAAAAAAATCCAGGTAAGTAATTATAGATATCTGTGTAAATTTGTTCTTCTGTTGTGTTGATCATAATTGCATTGTTCTTTAGAGACTACTTTGGTTTTATTACAGCGTCAATGTTTTGACTGTGTTTTGGCCATGGCATAAAAAAGCAATGTTTAGTCAATAGCCATATTGTAATGTAGTGATGTTGAAGGCTCTCTTTAACATTACAATCCACTGGATTTGCAGGGTTAAAATAGAATAGGTATTTCAATTAGGATTTTCATTAGCATTCGTTCCAATGTATTTATAAATGATATAATCAACGTCAAAACAATAGCTAACAACAATAATATTTAAACACAATCCTATTTTATTCTCTAAACTTAACCATAATTGTGGCTCAGGGGGTTGGGTTGTTCATTGACTGCAGGTTGGTAGTTTGTTACTACACTAACCTCTGACTGAACCCTTACTTGGATCACATTGCTGGTGTGTAAGAGCTGGATGTCAATGCCAACCATTGCATTACATAACCCTTATTAAAATAACAACAACATAATTAAGAAATAAGAGATATTACATGGACCCTGTAACAAAAACATTTAATTAATGTAGCAATTACATATTCCTGCTTGGTTTATTAGTCCTGGATTTTCAGTCCCATCCATTGCCCCAACCTTCTCCAAGCTAATAAATCACAAAATCGTTCTAACATAACCTTTCAGTTTGAGATGCAGTTGGGTTAACTTTAAATTCTACGGCAAACCTGGTGCGTCAAAATATGGACACTAAAGGTGTCCACATACACTATAGTCCACACACACTTATAGTGTGACCAAAAACAGTCCAATTTGTTTGGTTCGACAGCTAAAAACCCTGGTTCGCTGTGCATTCACAGCTGGCATTATAAACTGTGGACCAAACGGACACAAGATGGTGCGCAAATATGAATAATTTTACTAAAGCATTTTAGCTTCTCAGTGCTGTACATTTGACTTCTTCTCATTTTATTATTGTTTTCTTTTCCGACATTGGGCGCCAATTTATGAGGCTCCTGTTTGAGCACGTGTAAGGTCCGCAGGTGGTTCACACTTGAATTGACCCATACCAGAGTGGACTTGGAAAGTTTAGTGCGCACTGAGGTTTTTCTGGATCATTCACACTTATCCAAGTGAACCGTGCCAACAGAGCAACCGCACTAGAGTCTATTTGAACCGCACCAAACACAACAAGGGTTCTCAAACTGTGGCATATAATCAGAAAATAAAGTGTGTTTGGACCAGTATCTCAAACGTTAACACTTCTCTAAAATTTCTCTATTATACAATTGAAATGTCCAGCATTATAACAAATAAAAGTTGGTTGTACTTTTATGTGGTAGTAGTCATTGCAAAGATTTTGAAAATGGCTAAAACAGACTATTCACCAAATGTTGCTTGTGTATATTATGCTTTGGGATTGAAATGTTAGTACGGGTTATTGGAACTCATAGACATTGTAAAAAGAGCATACATGAGTGTAAATGTTTGTTTAATGCACATTTCTGATCAATAAAGCCTCATTTGGAAAGTTCTATCAATTTGATTGATGTGTGGTCTTTCCAGGGATCATAAAATTATAATGTAGTAATCTGGACAGAAAATAGGAAGTGAGGAGGAGCAACAGCAAGGATACATAAAGAGAGGAAAAGAAGGAATAAAGTCCGATTATAAAAACTGGAGTATTCTTGGATGGTTATGAATGTGGGAACACTTAATCCTATAGTCGCTGAACATTTTCCCTCTGCTTCACCCTCTTTATCCTAACCTCCTCCCCGCTCGCCGTATCGCCCGCTGCGCAGGGCTCGGGAGGTGTGACAGATGTTTTAATGTGGCTGCGATTCCTTATCACCACTCAGCTGAAAGCTCCATTTGCCTTGGTCCGCCGTGATAGATGGGAGGCCCGGGCTGAGCGGAGAGCTGGAGCTATGCTAACGAATGAGATGCGACACACACTGCTGCAAATGGTGGATGTGGTCATTTTCTGTTTTCCATGTCCCGCGTGTGATGAGCAAGTGAGTAATTATAGCAAAGGAGGGGGCGCATGCAATTACACTGGGATGAAACAGTGCTTGTCAAGACAGCCAGCGCGGAGATAGAAATGGAGAAATCAAGCAGAACATACACGTTACAAATAAACTGGCAAATAAACAAACAAAGCGACAGCGAGTTTGATTAAACCCCTGTGTGTTTACAACCCGTTAAATCTGCGGGATTATTGAAAAGTCAGTGGCATTACAAGTTCTCAATGTTTCCGGCGAGAGGAGACTAGAAACAAGAAAAGGATAGGAGCAATCCATCAAGACACAAAAGCAAATTCTTCAAAAAAAGAGCACACCTACAAGGATTATGATGATAGCATACATTTTAGAATGTACGTCCCAGTGAGCCTTCAACACATTTTTGTATTGTACACTTCTGCCAAAATCCTTTTCAAGCCATAAAAAACTACTTTTGAAATGTGTCCGCACAGCAGCGCAGCGATTCGCTTTAACAACCACACAGGGCGCTTTAATTTGAAAACGTGTTGAAGTGTTGAAATAAACTGCAGTCAAAGGGGAAGTTAGTCCTGAGGTTGTAGCAGGCATTATATCATTTGACAAGGAGGACAAAAGCGGCTCAGCTTTGTACTTTGAGGGGGAAAAAATGGGGAGATGAGAGAGATTGCAGAGCACAGCGTCCTATCATCATGCCGTACGATAACGCTGGCCTTTTTACTGTACATCCATTTGCTTATCAGCCGCTGACATTGGAGAGCAAGGAGCAAGGTGCCAAGTCACATAAAACAATGGGAGACATTTTAATATAGAGATTGAAACAGAGGTTAGATGTGTGTGTGTTGTATCAGTTTGAGCGTATAAAGACCTTCTTGTGGTCGACGTTGTGCCTCATCATTCACATTGTATTGATGTTTGACCACATTCATCAGTGGTGTCTGACATGGCTCTCTGAAAGGAAGGGTGGGCTCTGTTCCTTAACTTCCATGTCTTGATTATATTCTCCCTTGACTTTCCACTGTTTATTTTGCTTCATTCTGACCTTCATCAAAAAAGTTTACAACAACAAGAAAAAGTTGTAAATATCAAATTAGGATCAGATAGAATAATGAATGTAGGATTTAGCTCCAGAATAGAAGTAACAATAATTGATCTTAAATGGTTGGTTCATCTGTATTTGGCCTGCCTACATTAAGGACTACTCTTCAACAGACACTTTCAGTGGCCTTCCTTTATATTGTATTTCACAAAAGGTGCAAAAAGTTAAGACCATAGCCTGCAATGGAGAATAAATGGATACATTAATATGGTATTATTGAATTATAGAAGTGAAACAGAAGTAGTACTTGTTATAATCATGAGCAGTATCAGTCTGAATACCTTATATGTGTGTTTATGAAGGAAACAGTCATCCATAAACACCAGCTCTGGAGTTAAATAAGTCTTAAGAGCCGGATGAAAGCCGCTGCAAATTACTGACTGCTGAAGAATAGCAGAGAAGTCCTTGCAGCGGCCCACAGACACAATGTATTTTATTGTAGAACGAGACGTGTGATCAACATCTGAATTTCCATCTGAATTTTAATGAACTGGATCTAATAGTTTTTACAGTCGAGCGACATCTCAAGGTGCAGCAACATCCTGCAACACAAATACACTGGAAAAAATATTATGATCTCCTCAGAAGACAAAGCGAAATAATAAAAGGAGAATAAAGGATTTGACACACCACACTGATGGAAACAAAGGCAGAGGAGTATTTACTGATACGACCTGTGTCGTACAGCAGAGCGTTAACAACTAGCTCAGGTTAAAATGTGCCAGTTGGTTTATTAAGTCATTAGTTTAAGTTTACATGTAGGGCATCAGTAGAGTGGGGAGAGCATGAATGTGTGGCAAATGCACGTGATGAAGGATGTAAGACAAACAAATGTGTAGCGGTTCAAGATGGTGGCTCACCTGAGAAATGGTTTATATAGACTAAGCCGCTCCCTTCTCTCAGGTAGAGCACATACTCATAGAACAGGAGTTACATAAAAAAAACTACCATTTATTCTGCTCTAGAAATGTATGGCGTCAATACGAGATCACATTAATTGTAAACAAAATAAAGTAATTGGAATTGAAAACCTAGAAGTGTCATAACTTCCTGAGCACGACCACCTCAACACAGGCTCATGACTATGTATTATTCTTAATCGGAACTTTTGGATTGTAAAAGCAAAGCATAGGGAGTGTAAACGTAGTTCATATTACTAAAAAAGCTTTTTTCTTTTACAAAAATATTGACTTTGTTTATGCTTTCATGGATAGAGTTACAATTTCATTTTTATTTCAGTTTTTTTGCTTGTTTATTTATTATTATTGGTTTACAATTCCAATTCCTTTCTTTTGTTTACAATTAATGGGACCCCATATTGACGGCATAAAAAATGCCTCTGATCAGGAGCAAGTGTTTCATGATTTTTGGAGAAGTAGTGGTTAAAATAGTACATAAGGTAAGAAAAGATAAGATAAGATAGGACTTTATTGATGGTAAATTCACTTGTACAGCAGCTCTTAGACAGATAAAGGGCAGAAAATAAAAGAAAGGTGTGCATGCAATATAATAAATAAATGTATATACATCTCAGCAGCATTATAAATACAATAAAATATGATCATTAAATTAAACAAAAACAAAAGCTATCTATAAACATATGTACAAAGAAAAGGAGGGAGAAAAGATGGACTAGGTTATTGTTACACATGTGAGTTATAAAGGTAACTGCAGCAGGCAGGAAGGACCTGCGGTAGTGCTCCTTCCTGCACTGAGGGTCTCAGTCTACCACTAAAAGACCATCCACAGTCTGATGCAGGGGGTGAAAGCTGTTGTCCCTGATGGATGTCAACTTGGCCAACATCCTCCTCTCACACACCTCCTCGATTGGGCCCAGCGGCCAGCCCAGGACTGAGCTGGCCCTCCTGACCTGCTTGTTGAGTCTCCTACTGTCCTGGTCTGTGCTACTTTAGTAAAACTAGCTCTAGAACTGTCAACTGTGCATTTTTAGTGGAAATTATAGTGCAGCATATTAGATAAACACAAAATTAACAACACGCCTGATTCTTTTGTACCATTACTCCTCTATTCAAGTAAAATGTACAGTACAGATTTGACAGGACATACAAGCAGCTCTTCAAGGTTCCATCCTTTCTTCCTTTTTTTCTTTCTGAACTCCTTCCTTCCTCCCTTCCCCTCTTTCCTTCCTGTCTCTGTTCCTGCAACACAAGGGCTTTCAGTAAAAATATATCGATTTCTACCTCTCTTGTCCTCTCGTCCCCCCTTCACGTCCCCCCTTCACTCTCCGCACACACAAACAGATCCACTCGGAGCAGAAGAAAACGCGAGCAGCAACACTTCATCCAGCGTGTCATAAATAAAGGGCTGCTAGATATTCAATCGACTGATAAACTGACATCCTGTATCAGCCAAAGTGAAAGTCAATGGGAGAGCAGCCGGGAGGTCCACACACACACAAATACAGAGTGTAGTGACAGGCTGAGGAGGGCAAATATGGTGATCAATGGATGTAATGGTTCCAATACAGTCTGAAGACCCAAGCTCTGTTTCATGCAGTTACTGCACATAATGCAGCTGTGAAACATACAAAAGCTTTACATCAACATTGACTATTAAAATTATTTTGCAAGCAAATAATTCCTGTTTCTTTTTTTCTAAGGCAGCATAGCG
The DNA here is from genome assembly GCA_024349245.1 of Neodontobutis hainanensis. Taxonomy (NCBI): domain Eukaryota; kingdom Metazoa; phylum Chordata; class Actinopteri; order Gobiiformes; family Odontobutidae; genus Neodontobutis; species Neodontobutis hainanensis. Next base: position 3,473,545 of record JALDNG010000026.1, read on the forward strand.
GGGTTATAAATTGCTTGAATTCTTTTTTCCACCTAGTAAGCCATTTATAAGCTATTTATTAATCCTTATAGCTCAGGAATCTGTCTCTAATGAAAAAATGATTGAAGGTCAGGTGGTCGTTCAGACATTGATTTATATAAACCCCTTATAATCACCTGCAATCAACATCTCTTTCACATTTACTTTCATATCTGCATTGATTACAACACAAGGCAATATTTTTGAATAATGGAACGCCCATGGCCCACTGATGCCAGTATGCACAGAATGTCATCAGGATAAGGACACTAAATGCACAGTGACCAGCTTTTTAACACTCAGCGCATGGCGTCTCTGTGTGTAAATGTGATGTTGCTCTAAGAATAATTCAACCCAATAAAACTTCATTAGCAAGAGTGTGCCGTTCGGCAGAAATGTATCATCCCTGTGCCCCGCGCTCACTTCAGGGGTGAAATGCGTTGATCTGAAGAGTCTAGTCTATCTCACCCAGCTATAGCTTATTATCTCTCCCAGCGCTCTCTTATCTGAATGGATGTGATGTCAGGCCCCTCTATCTATCTTTCTCTGTCGGTCTGCAGGCCAAGCGTGTACTGTCTGTGTGTGTGTGTGTGTATGTATGTGTGTGGGCAAGCTTGTGTGAGCTCTTTCAGCCTGGGACAACCTCAAGTCGGGGATTGCTTAGGCTGATGTGCAGGATTCCCTGTCAAAAACACGTGCTTATACTTCTTTTCTGCCTGTCAAGAATAATATCTTCACCTGTCTTTATAGATTGTAAGACTGATACAAAATCTACACCGCAAGTATAAAAAAAGTAAATTTCAGAAGTGCCTTGGAGGTTCACTTGGAAGAGAACATACTGTATACTGAGTTCGATTCCTGTTTCGCTTATTTGCCCAATGTCATTCCCCTCTCTCCTCTCTTTCCCTGTCTGTCCACTGTCTGTCAAATAAAACCAAAAAGAGCAAAAAGAAAAGGTAATTTCCCTATGTCAGATTCAAGTACTTAATTTGATTACTTTTTATTATAGTTGCCAATTTAGGCAATCTTCAACTGCCCAATAATGATAGTTAATATATAAGTTTAGTGTTGCTCTGTTATCATCACAAAGAAAAAATAAGAGGGATAGTGTAGCATTTGTTAAACAGGGTTTATGGCAGGGATCCGCAACCACCAGGCCACACACCAGGACAAGAACATTTGGTAACAAAGAATAAAAACAAAATATTTGATTTTCATTCCTTAGATTAATGTAATTTTACAGTTGTTTTATTTTGAAAAATTACTACTTCAGCTGCAACCTCCTCCCTCTACTTGACTCACAGTAGTTCCTTGTACCACTTAGTTAATAACGTGACTCTGCCAGATAGTCAGTCGGTGATCAAACTAGAGCAGCACCATGTTGTTTACATTTGTCATCACATCTTCAAACCTAAAACACACCCAGTCATGTTGGTGACTGGGTCCCACTGACCCCTGAGCTACATCGTTCTGATTTTAGTTAGTTACATTATTAAGCAATTGATACTTTTCACTGGATCTAAATAGTTCATGGTTTAGTCTCTGTGGCATTGCTGCTCTGTGCTTCTTCAGACTGGAAGTATGCTGACAAATATCTGCTGTTGGGAATAAATGGTATCTAATAAAACCACATTTACAAAATACTGAACAATCCCTTTAAACATTTGGAGCTAAGGGCCCATGAGCTGTGCCTGTAATCATTTCTATAGCTGGGCCAGTCTTTGTTATTAGCTAGTAGTAGTGGACTGCAAGTAGGCAGGACAAGGACTCTGTCCCGGCTTTAGAAAGTCACTACTGGCAGGCTACTGTCTACTAGTACTACCAGTAGACATTTTTTGTGTCACTACCAGTAATGATGTTTTTAGACCTCACACGTAGTTGTAGAAGACATAATTTGTCTTTCAAGTACTATGAGTACACATTTAGGTCACAACTAGTGCTATTAATAAATCTTTTGTACCAGGTAGAAGCACTAATAGTGCCCGATAACCAGCCTTTTCTTTCTTTACTAGTGAGCTTTTTTTGGGCCACTAGTGCATTCTACACTTTTTAGTGCTCCTAATTGGATCAAAAGGGCTACTAGTAGTGGTCATCTAAATGTGTATTACTTTAGTACTGCTAAGAGAAATTTGATCTTCTAATACTACTTGTGAATGTTCACTAAATATGCACTAGTAGTACTAGTAAACACATTACAGCAAAAAAGTATTACTAGTAATATAATTTGTCCAAAAAGCTCACATTAGTACTAGTCTAGTGGCACTAAATGCTAATAAAAAAGCAGGAGTTTATTAACTGAAACTGGAAACAAGTACCAGTACAAGTACAAGTACTGTTCAAGCATCAGTACAAGTACTAGTACAAGTACAGGATCCTGGCTTTTGATTGGCTGTTGTGACCAATAAATCCATTTATCCAGTGATTTGTAGTTTAAATAAGTGATTGACGTGTTGGGCATTTTGTGGCCTTTTTGCCTTAGTGGTAAATAAATGTGGATAAAAATGAATAGTTCTGGGTTTTATGGATCATGTGAACGCAGCATAATGCCATTAATATGTGGCTTTTCCTTTTTCAAGATACACATTCAAGTGGACTTACCTTTATCAGTGTCTGTGATGGAAATTATCTCCATCAGCCACAATATATTATAACAGCTGCAAATACACCCTTTAATGCCACTTGAATTGATAAAAACGGATAAAGGATTATCAGACCAAAATCTATTGCCCTCACCAAAGCATCTTTAAGATAATGTTAACAGCACAGAACTAATTCGGGGTCTGTGGTGTTAGTGTGGGCTCTGTGCCTCAGTGGGACCTGACTTACCTCTCTGAACGAACCTCGGCTCTGCACAAAGCACCCTTTATGTGCTATGTCTGAGTGAACCAAATGGTGAGCCTCAGCCCAGCTACAGTAGTTATGGACAGTATAGATGCGCCTCTCTCTTTACCCAGAGGTGTCCCAGTCTGGAGCGATGTTGCTGAACCACGCGTAAATTACACAAAGCAGTGGGAGTCTTTTAGCACACTGCTGCTGCAGCACTTCAGGCCTGAGCTGTAACCCTGTTGACAGTGAGCAGCACATGCACTGTTATCAAATTAATTATCAAAACATAAGAAACAAGAGAAATCACATTAAAAATAGGTCAATATACAGAACGTATTGGACGCTCCATGAACTCCTTGCCAATTATTGAGGTTCAGGGCGCATATATAATCTTCCCCTGCGCTCGGCCGCATTTGAAGTGCAGAAAACCTGAGTTAGCGCACACTCCAAGTGCTTTGAGCACAGTTTGAAAACAGTGTGGTCTAAATTACAAACCAGTAAAATTTGCAGCACTTCTACTTGTCTTGTAATTTGCGTAGAGAATCAAACATCTATGAGTTGTGTTTTTGTTTTCTTTGCACCAGGTCTCCTGATGCCCCCTGGAGCTGTGGCACTCCAGGCGGTCACCTAGTTCGCCTGTACCTCAAGCCAGCCCTGCTCCAGCGTGTCCTAGGTCTTTCCCAGGAATTCCTCCTGGTGGGATAGGTCCTGAACACCTCCCGATGGAGGCATCAAGGTTACTTACTTTTGAGACATATTTGAGATTGTTGTAAGGTTTGTGTTTCAAAGCACGAGATGCCCCGAGGTAGCAAGGAGAGGTTAGGGCAATCATTGCTACCTGCGGCTTTAACTGTCAATTCCTTTCATTTTAATGTGCAACAGGGTTTGACTGTTTGATTGGTGGTAATTGAAATTGCACTGTGACTTACTGTTGAGTTTTTAAGGCCATCGTACTAACTACCTCCTTACATCAACTGTCAATGTATGTCACCCTCCAAAACAATATATTCTAAAACTTACATTTTTTGTGTCCCACATAAATTTGAAGTCCAGCCTCATAATTCTATCAGTGCAGAGTCAGTAGAAATCATGTTTGATAGTTTGTGTAATTTCCCGCAGTGTTTCTCATGAACAATGTTGCTCTTAATTATTCCAGTTAATGTGTTTTTACTTACCACTTACATTCATTAACCTCAATTAGCCTCAGAAAGAACCACTTATTCCTCACAACATAGAATTGTTTTTGCACTTGTGTATGTGCGAGCGTGTTGGGGAGCCAGTAATAGAATGATAATTGGAGCTGGGAATAATTAATCAGTCATTACAATGTACAATCTGAATAAATGTGTTGTTAACACAGATGTGACACTGAAGTGCACAGCTTGCATAGGCACACACTACACAAATACAGTTTTCTGTTTGTCTCTTGTGACGTCTTACTCAGTAGGGACATATAGTTGGACAAATGAATGATGATTAAAAGGAAATGGTAAAACTGTGAATGCGTGTTCATTAGAGCTCAGAAAATAATTCCCTTTTCATAGGAGGCCTAATTTATTAGGTCTGGCAAAGAAGATTGAATATGTATTACATGACAAGTTTATATGATGATTAATGATGTATAACATTTTCTGTTAAAGAGGGTATGTGTACTGTATTTATTTATAATAAATCAGAAATAATATATACTGTATATATATATATATATATATATAGAAAAAATTAAGAGACCACTGCTAAATTACCAGTTTCTCTGGTTTTACTATTTATAGTATGTGTTTGGGTAAAATTAACATTTTTGTTATTCTATAAACTACTGACAATGTTTTCCCATTATTTCCAAATAAAAATATTGTAATTTAGAGCATTTTTTTGCTGGAAGCAATAACTCATTTTTAAACAACACAATACTAATGTTTTAACTTAGGAAGAGTTCAGACATCAATATTTGGAGGAATAACCCTGATTGATTTTGAATCACTGCTTTCATGCGTCTTGGCATGCTCTCCACCAGTGGACTCCTAATTTTCTCCAGAGCTGTATGTTTTCGGGAAGCTATCCAGTCACATGTTTTTAGTGCTACATCCTGTCACACTCTTTCTGTTTTTATATCATTCAGTAGTCTTTGGTCCATTGTGTTTTTCTACCATACTTAAGTAAATTTTAACAGTACTAAGCCTGGTCCTTATAGCACCGTACCACTCACTTTAGTTCAAATTTAAGTTCCTCTCAAAACAAGCTGTTTTGGTGCTTTGTTTGGTAAATTTAGATTTGACTATAAACTAAGAGATAATGTTTGAATAGTTTTGACAGTCGATCAACCATAACATTATCATTGAAATGACTCTGTGAAGTCTATAGTTTAGTTTAAGAGATGCTTTGATCCAGTTGTCTATATAGCTCTTGTAAATTTAAATTATGCTGGCCAGTTGTTCCTGCTTCAATAAATGTCCACTTGCTCCAAAACAATAAAAGTCATAATGCTTTCAAATTGAAGTGATATTGCAACAAAAGTTCAACAGAGTATAAAGGTTAAGATTTCTGCAAGGTTGTCTTTACCTGCAGTGCACTTGACGTTATGCTACATGTTATTAGCGAGTTTGCACTAGAAAGAAAAACAATTATCTTTAATTAGGTGACTACAAAATGAAAGCCCACCATCAATAAATGAGATGGTTGTGCTGTAATTCCAAATTTCACTCAAGCCTGCTCAAGTATTCATGAATACATAGTTCCACCATAGATCACATGAGAGAGTCTGGATGGCAAAGATACATACACATAATTCTCCATATTGTTCCCTGTCCTCCCCCATGTTCTGATTGGCCTGGTTAAAACTGCTGGATGCATCCTAAAGAGGAGGGAAAGTCCCAGCGGGCCACCAGATAATGAATGCCCTCTATCTACCCTGTAGAGACACAGGGAGACGGACCGGAGGAGAGAGACAGTCTATACAGTGCCTACACATAATGTGGCGTTATGGAGACACCTCCCTCCTCGCTCTATATCAGTCCTCTCACTTACATGTATGCATACGTATAGGGCCGACCTCACTGACCGTGTGCTGCACCAGCCGTCACTTCAATACATACATGCATACATAGATAGAAGCACTGACCTTCAGCCAGCTCCAGCTCCAGATCTGCATGTCTAGCTGCTGGGGAGGTAGCAGTTGTTCTTTTACCTTGTGGTTGCATCTCATTATCTATTATAGTGTGTTGCACAGATGCTTAAAAATTGTACTGGTAGCATCACTAGCTATATATGCTTTTATGTTTTTTCCAAACATGAATCCTGAGTCTGCCAACAGCTTCTTGAGATGAAGGTAACAGTTTATTGGTCCTCAATTCAACTGTCACTCTGTCGTGTGCTGTCTATGCTATGCACATTACCCGGTCCTGCTTTTTCAATTGTTGTTAAAAATATTCTAAAATAGTTCAAATCTATTCACGCCTAAAGATCTCTGGCAAACCACACTGCACAAAGAGACGGGTCTCTTCTTGAATAGATTGTAAAGTTTGTCTTTACAAAATAAAATGGCACCCCTGAAGCTCCAGTGGTGCTATCACAAGTGAGGAGAAAAGGAAAGAGAATTTCACAAGCTGTTACTTT
>JALDNG010000026.1:3485000-3500005 GCA_024349245.1 Neodontobutis hainanensis
TGCTACAACTTTTGGCCAGTAATAACTTCTAGAAAGAGTTGGTGTGAAGCTCAGAATCTCCTACCTCAGATGCGTAGGCTATATTCTCAGAATAGACAAAGAACCCATCTTCAGGAGTGCTCTCAGGTAAACACACCCCTGACATCAGGTAAATGGGAAGAAAATCTTTCTCTAACCTTTCTCTGACCTCCTGTGCTGTTAATTTTTTTATGTATATAATGTCCATATAATGTGCCAAACCAATCAAATGTGCATAAATTGTGTCAGTGAGAAAATATTTATTCATTTATATTTTACTAAACCACACATTTCTGTAAATTCAATCTGGGAAACACGGTTGCAAAGAGACAAGGAGAAGAAAGTGCAAAGAGGGTTTTTGTGCTGGCGGTAAAGAGGACATTAGTGAGGCACATGGGAGAGTTGGCAGTGTCACGACAGCGAGGCAGCCTCTCAGTCAGGTTGTGATAACACATACACACAAACACACACACACACTCACACACTCACACACCTCCCTCGGCTGCCAGAGGGGTATAAACCAGCAGCATGTGTCTGCAGCGTGGGGCTTGTGAGGAGCCAGTTAGCAGAGTAATGGGCGTGCAGTCGCTCACGCTGCTTGTTACAGGACGACCGCAGATACGGAGAGACAACTCAGGAAGCAGCCGGAGAACAAGAGACACAGTGGCGTAAATGAGAGTGTGTATAGTCTGTACAACCACACTGCCATACCACCAGACGTCTTGTTCCATTGAGATAAACAATATTTCTATATTATAAACTATATGTGTTTTGTTATAAACTTCTGCCGATTTCTAACATGTTTACAATTCCAACTGAACTAGTTCTCATTGTTTAGTTTGCCCCGACAATGTCAAGACGTTTTTTTTAGCAATGTAATGTTAACTCATTCATCTGTTATCAAATGTTTTATCTTATCAGTGTTGTGTTGGAATTAGAGATAAAATTGAGAAGTAGAAATAGTTACAGCTGTGCCTTAAATAAAGGCTCACCCCTGGTTTAAGATGCATTTTTAATGAAAGTTTCTAAAAACTCAGACACTCACACACTCAGATTAGTACAAGTCACAATGTGCAACATGCTTAGTTATGTTTAGTAACTAGAGCGGTACAGTACAGGTGGGGTCAGCACAGCACAACTGGTTCATAAAACTCTTGAGAAAGACTGCATTTACACTGTGCATGGTGCAGGAGAGCGACATGATAAACCATTAATTAGAATAAAGAAATCAGAAGATCAAAAGCATTTACAGATCATTCCCAGGTTTTCACATTTTTCATTCAAAAGCCACGCTAGTTTATTGTAAATTTACATTCTACATTTTAATTTTGGTTTAAGACATGGTGGTTATTAATGCAATGCAGACAGTGGACTAATGGAACCAAAAGCCACAAAGACTCATTACTTCGACTGAGAATCAGTTTTCAAAGCTGATGAGACTAAGCTTATGTTGTTTTTCAATTCAACAAAGACGCACCGGACGATCCCCTCTGTGTCCATTCTTGAGGGAACTATTATAGATAAGTTCATGAGTATAAATGCCTAGGTGTCTTTATTGATGACTCAAGCCGCATGTAGAAAAACTAAGAATCGAAGACTAAAATTGGGTGTTTATTTTAAAGCAAAAAAGCGTCCTGTTGCTGCAACAACTTTTAACTTGTTTTGGACTAGAGAGGTGTCTTTTATATGAATGCTTCTGTTTAATGTCTTCATTTGATTGACACTGTTTATTTTTAAAGCGATGACACATTTCTGTGAGTTATATTCTCAGGTGGGATGGCCTGCTCTGACCACTCAAAGGATGTGTCATTGGTACACTTTCTTATATAAGGCAAAACTTGGACCATGCTACATGCCATCACCATTTTCCAACCCAATATAAGAATGTGTAATTTACTCTTATAGTTTCTTGGGACACATATTGGTAACTTATTTTACCTACTCTGTGCCACCCTTAAATTAAATTCCACCACGGGAGCAAAGCTGTGCAAAACTTTTAAATGCCATGTGTAATGATTGCAGGTGAAATCAGAAGTGTTCCATACTTAAATGCATTACAAATTTTTAACCTATTTTCTCTTCTAACCTTAAAATTAAAACTTCATTAAGTTCATAAACTTAACTGTGGGTGTTCATTCCCCCTCTTAGAGCCCTGTGTACATTACTGTGTCCCTGGTGTCTGGCTCGGAGTTGAGTAAGTGATCAGTCTTCAGTGCTATAGCTCCATTCATGGCTGCCATCAGTGTGACAATTAGGCCGGTAAATAAAGATAATGTAAGCCATCAGGGTCCTTAACTGCTTCACTGCAATTAACAAGGCTGATTGGTGGGCCAAGTCTCAATAAGGACGGGGGGACATTAGTGAGACGAAGGGAGCGTTAGGGAAACAAAACTACCGCTTCACACTGATCGGTGGGAAGCTGGAACAAGGAATACCAAAAGGGAAAGTGTACTGCTACGTTTTATATTTATGATATGAAATTCATTTGGAAATACAATTAAACCATAGGAAATGTTATGGCATTTAATTCTACTCTAATTAAAATAACAGCAGGTAAGGTAATACTAATGGTAAATGATAACAACAATAACAGACATACTTGTGGAGTAGCTACATAAAACATTAAATATAAGCACAATAGATGAGCTGTAAATACAAACATATTACTTCTGATTCATGCATTTCATGAAGTCAATATACAGATGTAATCTGTAAGAATAGTTATTATTAGGGTTAGCCTAACAGAACTTCTTTTAAAAGAAGAATGACATCATGATGGCAATACAATGGCACAGTGGTTCCCTGTGCTCGGGTGGGTTTTCACTGTGTATTCCGGTTTTCCCCACCAACATCAAAATCTGCTGGGCACCCCCTGGTGGTGGCTGCCGACAGTGTATTTCCCAACAGAGATAATAAAGTGTAATAAAATAAAGATAAAGTGTAATAAATAAAAATATTGTAATTGTTGGCTTATAATAGCTAGTGTTGGCCAAAACTAAATGGTACAGTTTGAAATCCATTTAATTGTAGATCTGATAGATGCTAGAACATATTTTGAATGCAATAATAATGCTAAAAATACAAAGACAATAAATCAGACTCAGATATGTCGACTAAAATGAACGGCTCGAGCAGGGAAAGGGACGGTATGCAACAGTTGGCCGACTGTTGGCCGACAGCTGATGAGCGTGTGGTGGATGCCAGCTCTCACTGAGAGTCGGCTGGTGATGCCAAGACTTCCCACAGCGGATTGTGTTTCCTGACACCTGTCCCACAGCAGCTCTGGAGGAATGTGGCTGGCATCAAATCTCAAAGACGCAGAGCGAGACGTGTGCTCCACAAACCTGGCGACACATCACAGAAGGAGGCTGACTACTCTCTACTGCAATCCTCTGCCGCGGGTGCACTTTATTTGGATGGTAATCTGCATGTGCTGCCAGACAAGACTAATGCCTGTTGAGACAGATTAAAGAAACAGTTTTCACATAAAACTCCAGCTTTGAATACTGCAGCTGGGACAGAGTTCCTCTGTGTCAGGTCTGAGACAGGACAGGCCCGGGACACCAGCGACGCACAGACAAGAGAAATCGATCAAGAGTTATATTGGAGAATCTGTGCCCATTACTTTTCCTGTTTCCCTTCTTTCTCATTACAAGCTGTGACAAGACTGCAGCATCAGTCCCTTTCACTCCCATTCATTTAGACAGTGGCCAGATGTGAGCACAAGAAACCTCTTTACATCTCTGCAGGTCTAAACTAATATGTTGTTAAAAAAAAATCTTATTTCTGACACGGCTGCCAGCGTTTGATGCCTCATTGTCTTCTGGTTCCTGAAGAAAACAATACCGTATTTAAATAAAACACCACTCATCCCTATCAACAACACAACACACACACAACCAAGCAGCCTGCTTTGACTTCATTTTAAAAAGTTCAAATCTAACCAATTCACCATATGTTATAATAATAATAATGCCTTTGATCAAATCAGAGTTGAGAATTGAGAAAATTGGACACAAGTTAAAAAACATAGATAATATAATCACAGCTAATTAATCATTAGCTGCAAAAACTGCAAATCATTTTAAAATCTTACATGAAATAAAATGATACTTTCAGATTGGTATGGGCATACAGGGAAGCACCAAAATATTATTTCTTAGTATCTGCGGAAATGTCATATTATTAATTGTCATATTATGCATTCCTAATTGGAGGAACAGGGTGTTAAATCCTTGACAATATCTCAATTTTCAGCTCTTTTAATGCTGATTCCACACATCACTGTTCCAGTGCTCTTGGCTGTTTGCAGTCTGTCCGTCCAGCACTGCCCCCCACTCCTCAGTCCGCAGCCTCATTACTCATTTCACACCAAGCAACGGAGCAGAACAATTCAGGATCACATCTATTTCAATGTAGAATAATCACCCTCGTGAAATCTAATAAATTATGCAGCACTCAATAGCTCGCCACCGTCCCTCTTTGTATTAGCACCTTGCTAATGACACCAACACATAACTCACAAAGTCAGGGCAGAACTTGTTCACGGGATCTGAAGTCATCTTTAACTGACGAACACAAGAGGCTTACTGCGGAAAACAAATTAAACTAATACAAACATCTATGAAGTTAAACTTTAATGAAGAGAGGTTCATTGTTTTAACTAAAGGAAGTGAACTATTGAGCATTGGAGCCATTTAAATGGCAATGGGAAAGGAATGAATAAAAGGGTGGTTGAATCAAAAAGACAAAGGCGTCCATTTAGACCCAAATGCCTTTACAGCAGTCATATCAGATGTTTAAGTATTTGGTAAGTATTATAACTCAAAAGTAAAAACTAAACAGAAGCTAATCCCAGGACAGAACCAGGACCAATGCAGGATTAAAATAAGACTAAACTAGGTCTGAATACAGTCTAGTCATAGACTTAAACCCAGGACTAGACCAAAAGCAAAAAGGGCGGCAGTAGCTCAGGGGGTAGAGTGGTCGTCTTTCAACCGGAAGGTAGGTGGTTCGATTCCAGCTCTCCCCACAGTTTATACTGTTCATACTGTTGTTGTGCCCTGGGCCAAGACACTTGACCCAAGTGGAGTGGCTGTAACACTGGTAATTACTGTAAAACAATGTAAGTTGCTTTGGATAAAAGTGTCAGCTAAATGAATAAATGTAAATGTAATATAATGTAACTCTCTACCTTAAGGCGGACCGTTATCTATCTATATGCCTCATACAAGATGAACAGGAGCTAGAATACAGAAAGTGTGCCATCCCGATGTTGTAATTCTTTTTTAAAATAAAAGAAAGTTGGGCACGATTGAGTTCTGTAGAAAAAAAAGTTGACAACTATAATTTAAACAGTGATCCAAACAAACAATAGACTGACAGTTGTAAAAATTCAAAGATACTCATGAATCTAGTAACTATACACAGAAATAAACAACTAAACTCAACCACCAACATATATTTGATTATCTATATTCTTGGCTTGTGTAATTTAAGCACTTATTCAAAAATAAGACATGCTAATAGTCCTAACATTTTCTACAGTGTCAGTTCAGAGAGAAAATTACCATGTGAGCTTCATCCTTCCTGTCTACTTCCTGTTTCCTTTCACATCAACAGAACACCCATGCAGTGATAGGCAACAGAGTGACAACCATAGATTGTAAATAAACATGGATGTCATCTGCCCATTGCTCCCCCATTCACTGATTTTGGCCTTTCCACAGGGCAATAAAATGATGGTTACATCTGGGCTTTTTTGCTGTTACTGTATAGTAAAACAATAGTTTTCAAGTAGCATATATGGATGTTTTAATTGAAAATCCCTTCTCAGAGTTGTCATGTAGTAAAAACCTAGCTCTAGAGACCAGAACCATCTTTTGTACCAGGCTGTAAACATGATTTTTACACTTGTAAAGTTGCCATTGGATATTGGATTTCTCCTTATATTTCTGCTTTTGGAGCCTGCCCTCTGGTGGACAGAGGTATATCGCTGTATGGTGGCGTGCTTACTCAAGGCCCTTTTAAAGGGTTCCATGAGAGAGCCTTGGTTCACAGTGAAAGAGCCCAGGTGAGCTTCCCGCTTTCTGTCTACTTCCTGTTTCCTTTCCTTTTACATCAACAGAACACATGCTGTAATAGTCTACAGAGTGACAAGGAGTATGTTTACAATTCTCAAAACACTCCCATCAAAATTGGCACTTTGTAAGTGTTCATTGTTATATTTAAATATTAGCCAGTAAAGTCTAGCAGAAACTAATCAGTTACCAATTTAATCTATAGAGCCTGGCCCCTCTCATCTCTTTCATTGTCATTCAGACATGACCTGGCCGTCCAATAAAGTAAAAATTTATAGGATGATAATGGTCTGTATACTGTGAGAATAGCCCGTCAAATCGTCGTTAAACTTCATTCCTGAAACTTTACATCAGGAGCCAAAACAGGTCACAGGCCCATTGCCGGTGGTGCGTCCCTGGACGTCACAAAAACCAATATCTTTTAATGAGGCTGAGACCTGGGGGCCACTGCGTGCTTCTTATTTGGGTCACGGGCTGAAGTTGAATAACCTCTGCTATAAAACACATGCTATTTAATGGTATAGTCTCATTCTACAGTCTCCACTTATCACTTTGTGGACAATGAGGGGACGGAGGGGGGTTGGGTTTTACAGACTGGGGTTCACGCTGTGTAAAGAGGCCAGTGGAGATATGGCCAATGATGAGTGTGGTCTATTTAAAGGTCTTCAGGGCGGGACGCTATCTTAATTCTTCAACCATGCGTCTGGCTGTTATCTGCGTAACACACCACCAAGAGACTACAGGTCGCGAAACACAGTCACATATATCCGCTGAATTAGTGGGTTAGCACATAGCATTACATTCTCCTGTATCATACCAGACTTTTTATTATTATGTACTGTCACAGGTCTCGTGTAGATGGTATTTTTTTTCATTCATTAAGTATGCATTATAAGTCCCACTTCACTGAAATATTAACAAACAAACAACAAAGAAATAAATTAAAGTATTTCTATTCCCAAATAGTATATTAATGTTGTTATTATTATAGATTTCGCTGTATGTTTATGTTTAGTTATGTTTAGGAGAGCTAAAACACCCAGGTATAAAAAAAGGAATTATAGAATTTCTTAATTCATTGCATTACAGGAAAAACTAGAAAGCGTACATTTGTTTAATAATATATAGTATTCCATTTGTTTTTTAGCTCTCTAATTTAAATCTTATATGACTGGATTAAACTCAAACATTCAAAATGTCTCATCTAGTTTTGATGATATGCACCAAACTCCAGTACATGTCTATGTCCTGCTTTTTTTCATCATCCCATCCACCACCTAAATCTTAATAATCACAGACTTATAAGTTGGACCACATGCATTATGTGGAAGCCTGACCCAATCTGTCCAACTCTAGTAGTGCTTAACACTATTGGCAAATCAGGTTCATCTGGCTCCGTCAGTGTTAGTAGAGGACAAGATGGTCCATGTATCAAATGATGGTATATTACACTTGTTGATGAGAACAGATTAACTCTTCAATTATAGATATTTAACAGCAAACCAACCATTTTAGTTTGAAATATTTCACGTAATTCACTAAGTGCCCTCTCAAGCGATTACAACAAAATCATCTTCTTGTCTATAATGGAACGATGATTGGCCTGTCTTCATCTGTTCACACAAATCAAATTTGCTTTAGTGAAGTAGATAAGCGATGTTGGTGCTCAGGTGTGTGTTTAGTGTGTCTTTTCACAATGACAGGGAAACGAACCAGACTAGACTGAGAGGGAAAAATGAGTCGCTGCTGGTTTCTAATCTTGGAAACACTTAAATAGTTGGACCATTTGGCTCGGGTCCAGATCACTCTCTCATCGGTCCCACTTGGCTCTTCCCCTCTCCATTTGCTTTTTGTTCATTTGTGGAAGTACACGTCATACTTTTTATTGCAACTTGTTCATGACATTGGTTCAAAATGTCATTAGACTGTGGCACTTGCTTAAAGGAACTGTATAAAAGTTCTAAAACAGCATAAAACATAACTATGTACTGTGTTGTATGTATGAAAATGTAAAGAAGAAAAAGCCATCTCAGGGGCCCGGTTAGGTCCGTTTGTACCACTAGATGGCGCTCTAAGCTATTTCAGCTGTTTGTCCCTTTGAAAGGTTGTTAGGGGGTGAGTGGAGGTGTTAGTGACCGGGACGGAAAAAAATGTGTGGTCATTTTTACAACCACCTTTCATCATCAACACGATGAGTGGTCATAATGTTATGGCCGGATCGGTGAATGCGTCATGCTCTAATCTTGAAAACTTTCCAACTTTTATTTGCTGCACAGTTGTTTTGACATCCTGTTTACCTTCCTCTCAGTGATGAATGTATCCATGACTGACTTTGCCTTATGTCTCTGTCATTGGCAACATTACGTAAGATTAAAGTTTTGGTGTTGACAGCTGAGCTCTTTATTTTATTACAGCTACAATAGAGGGGCATCGCCCTGTACAGTAAATTGAAACTGAGCCTTCATCACTGGGAGCACTAGGAATATTCTGGGAGGCACACAACGCTGAAGCAGACAGTGTGGAGGTCCTTGGAGATGCTGCAGCCTGGAACAGCGGCTGGATTGTATAATTGAGTTCAATTACAGAGTCAACTGAGGAGGTGTAAGGGAGGAGCCGGGATGTAATATGTACAGTACATCTGGGCCCGCAGTGCTGCACATCAGCTAATGTAAAGTAGTTAGTGTGAAGTTTACTCTTTCGTACACCTGTCTAGCACAAGAGGTCCCTGATGAAAATAGGCCCAAACAGCCTGCTTTAGCCCTCACCAACCACTCACTAGTCTGAAGCTACTGCTTCAGTTTGTGACACATCGTTCAAAAACGTGTTCTAAAACATCAATTATTACAATGACTTATTCAAAGTTAAGTTAAGTGCGTGGATGCTTTTAGGTTTTTTAAACAGTACTGCCATCTAATGTACATTACAATCCCTTTAATAGTCACATTTCTTCTACTGTCCAATGAATTACAAGCTACCATTATTAAAAGTGCATATGCAGAAAAACACACCAGCACAATACGATGGGACTCATGGCGCAGGTATTTTAAATCTGACAATTGAATAAATGAATATGAAGGGATGAAATAGGATTAGCTTCTTTGGTATTGATTAGCCTGCTGTGTAATAATTAAAAGGGCCTGAGCCGCAGGGCTACTGCAGTATATAGTGTGTGATGAATGCCAAGGTCCCCCAAACGCAAACTGTTCCACTCAGCACAATCACAGGCAGCTCGTCCTGCCAGGGCTCCAAGACCCACACGTCACGCTACACGGCCTTCAGAGAGAGCCTTAAACCACTGGCTGAAAGACAGGAGGAACAAGAGGGAGTTTTTTAATAAAATGCTATGTTATATGTTATATTGTTTGCTGCTGTAATTTAATGAAATTAAAGCAAACCAAATCATGTGACATTGTTTGTCTCATGAGAACACATATATATTGCCAAAATAACCCTCAATACATTTGTTATATAAAGATAAATATTGAAATGAACCAGTGTTATGAATTTTGAGCAGTACAGTCGCAGACACACTCCCATTAGACACTGCAAATCCCCAAAGGGTATATAGTGTGGCTTTGAATAAACTTAAATTTTGCAAAAAATTGGCTTTAATTCATCTGTTTCCAATTTCATTTATGGGTTTAAATACTGTTAATTGGAAATGTTAGATGTTATTTTGGATTCAGGATAGTTAGCATTTGAAGTAAATAATCTTCCTAAACTGTTAGGCCTTTTTCTCCCTGCAGCCTAATCTCTTGATTTGTGGGATTGACCCCTTTTAATTCAATGAAAGAGAATCGCTGTGACAGCAACAGTGAATGGATTTTCAATGCACTGCACCTGCTCTACTAAGTTTAAAGGTAACCTCCCACTTGCAGAGTACGACACAAAAGTTGCCCAGGACAGATCTCCTGTGCAGAAATCGTACAAAGTGATTATCGTCATTGGACTAAATCAACAGATTGGATTCTTTTCTCTCTTGGAACTTTCCCAGTCTGTGTCTTTTCAGTTCACTAGCGCAGATCAATGTCCTCTCTAAGGGCCCTGTCTCTGAGGACTCATCCTAGAATGTCTTCATTAGGAGTCGGCTGCCAGATCTCACAATAAAGCCTGTTAAAGCTGTGATCCATCAGTCTGATATCCGGCTGTCACATTTTACACCGGAGGAAGTTTTTCGATGACTGCCTTAGAAAGATGGCTACTGATGTGTACCATTGCCAACATGAAAATCAAGTGTATGACCTTCATTGTCTGAGTCATTGGCTGCCGTGCCCCTGTTGGACGGAGCTGAGGGTGACCTGGAACACCGGTGACATTGTGGCTCGGTGCAGGGCGTGTTGTTTGCGTGAGAGTCTGCTGAGGCTATAGGAGAGGTCAGGGAGAGCCTCACCTGCACGCTGGGCTGTACAGACACAGGGGAAAGGGCCAGGTGAGGTGAAGGAGAGATGGAAGGCAGCGGGAGGAGCAGTGCAATGTGGGTCAATGAGTGGGCGTCGTGGACAGAGCGCTGCAGTGACATTTACATTTACAGAATGCAGTGGTGTTCTGCGAGGTGCCCTGTGAGACTTTGCCATCCAAGTACAGTTTGTGTACTTGATCCCATATAGCATTCAACAGTATAGTATTGTCATCTTTAAATAGTTTATGTAAACGCTTTACATTTTAAAAAGCATTCCATTTGTCACTGGACAAGACAATGTAAGAATTTGCAGAACTCTGAATTACAAGTTTCACACCAATGCCAAGATGTTCTAATAGACTGACAGCAAACAAATCTCTTAGTAGAGTGATGTGATGTTTTTTAGATTATTGATTGATCATTGATCAGACTATACCTTTTGTCTTTCTTAATGTGAACAATGCTACTTTGTTTTGTTTTTTAGTAGTAAATCTGACTTTGCATGGCATTATGCAGTGCTTCCAGAATTGTGCCTCAATATTTGTAGAGCAAAGTTTTCTACATTTTCTGCATTTATAGAAACAATACATTGATCGTACATACTGTGGTGTAGTTTCAAGTGACATACCCCCCAGACAGACACTAATGAAGCAATAATTTCATTTAACTTATCTGTGACAGGACAGAAATGACTGATAGCTTTACATTATGTATGAACTAGAATGTAAACACTTCTGCTTTAAATATTTATTTGTTGTGTTTTCTGTGCAAATAATAAGAAGTACGTTTTAAAGCATCTCAAACCCTCTTATCCTTTGCCGCATCTCCTAAAGCCACAACAGCCTCAGTTAATTGTCTCCAGTTCCTCTCCCCATTTACAATTGCATTGTGGTATTGCTGTTTTCTGTCACCTAGATCAATGTAAAAGCAATAATACTTACCCCCAGTTAATAGTCAACGAATGTGTATAACAGTGTTACAAACAGCCTGCACAAATACATTCTACGGCTACTGTCTCTTCTGAGTAATTGCCTTTTAATTTCAAAGAACAGGGAGAAAGGTTTGGAAGGGACAACTTATATCTCATAATGAGGCTGACAGATGCAGCGGAAAGGAGAGTGCTCCCTCTAGTGTTTTACAAGGCAACATAGCACACAAAGTGAAAGGCTTCAAAAGGAGGGAGAGGTCCCTGTGTCAAGACCACTTCTGCGTCTCATTTGAATACAGTAAATATGATGAGTCCTGTACCAACAGCAGGCGCTCCTTGCTCCATGAAGCAGATGGATGGTCGGGATTTCAACTGAGATATTCATCACACCTTAACAGGATTATTTAGGGAATTACATCATTCGGCTGTAAGCAATCATTCATTTTTACACAGCACATTATCTGCGCCGTGTAATGCACATGAGTGGCTGCTTCTCATAAAGAAATACTGTAAACTTTCACCAGACTCCTCATCCCATCACACAGACAAAGCAATAACAGGAGTGTACTCAAGGCTTTTATATTAAAAGAGTTGTGCTTGATTCAGGACAGTGAAGTCACTTTCTAGTCTACATGTGTGTCTGCTAAGAAACCTGACAACAATGCCACGAGCCAATCACAGTCCTCAATCAAATTTGGCATTTCAAGCTTAGAACTCTATTGAAAAAATATTGTAATGTTTTCTCATGAGCTCCAACCTCTGATAATAGATGGTTACCCACTTAGGGTGTGTTCACACGTGTCGTGTTTGGCTTGGTTCAAACAGACTCTGGTGAGGTTGCTCTGTTAGTGCAGCAAACATGCACCCGCACCGAGACCTCATCAAAACACAGGCCTTGGAGCACTTCCAACTGAACTCTGGTAAACGATTTGATTCTAGTGTGAACCTCATGTGGACCATGGAGCTTAAACTGGAAGGGAATCATAAATTGGTGTAAAAACATAACCTAACAATTAGTTTCCCAGAGGTTGTAAAAAATCAAACCAAAACATTATGCAACTAAATAAATAAAGAGGTCAAATGTGAAGCATTGAGAAGCTATAATGCTATAGTGACATACCTTGCACAATCTAGTGTGTGCTTTAAAAAAAGCATGTTTTTTTGTCTGGTCTGCTCGGCGGACCGGGGCTTTTTGATGACAAACCAAACTAATTAAATCCTTTTCTGTTTTGGTGATGACTAAATGAAACTATAAGTGTGAATGCACCTTTAGACATTTATTTAGTCTGCTGCCAAAATTCTAAAGTCAAAAAAATGTTGTTCTGTGTTTACTTGCTGTATATTTAAATGACAATGAAAGTCAGTCTGATGTATATCAACACATGGATGAGCCGTAGTTTATTTAATTCAAAGTGCAGTGCAGTCGGCTTGGCCCACAGTATGAAACTGTTGTTGTGTTTAAGTGACAAGTTTAGACCTCGGTAAAAATGTAACCCTAAATAGAGGTGCACATAACGTGTACCGTACGCAGATACAAATGTGGAGCAAAAACATTTTTTATTATTATAATTAAACGTGTTTCTCTCTGAGTCAAACACGGCCAAACCTGTTAGTTCTTTATTATCTCTTATTCTGTTTGTGCTTCAGCGCTGCCTCTGTCTCTGTTCTCCCTACTCTGTCCCTCACATAGCACTCAACTGATCTCAGATCTGCTGCAGATCTCAGACAAGAACTCTCTCGCCTGTTGGAGCCAAATGAGCCAGTTACATCCACAGTCTTAAATCTCACTCTTAAAGATGAGGTAGGCTCATTTTCAAATTACCATAGCCTTTTCTCAGAGCTTAGTTTTAAACACAAATGTGAGTGTGAGAGCTTAGTGGAGCAGACACTGAGTCAGAAATTAATTATCAACACAATGTAAACCGTTATTATTATTTTAACATCATCTAAAATGTTCCAAAATACAGTAAAGTACATCTATTTTTTCTTTAAAACTTTTGGGGGGAGGACCCACAGAGTCCCCTGCTATTAAGTCAGCTGAACCTGTCTTTGCTCATGATGTGCTCAGCTCCAAAATCTCAATCCAACAGAGCAAAATACACTCTTAAACAAAAACATCAGCTAAAAAAGAACAGAGTAGAGACGAAGTCAAAAGACAAAGAGTTAAACACTGTCAATGTGCAATCTAAAAACTCATGAAATAAAACATAAATATATGTAAATTTATTCTGGACCTCGGTAGTTTCTAACCTCTGTCTACGGGCCTGAGTGAGACTTAAGTCGGTTCTTCACAGTCTCTATCAGTTCAAACATCAATGATGCATGATGGAGGTTTAATCAAAGATTTAGTATAACGTGTGTTACTGAGGGCTGCATAATACAGGTCGACTATAGCCTTTGTCAGAGTGAGACTGATTTCACCCTGTGCTCACAAATTGTACTAGTTATGACAAACACTCCCGGTCTCAGAATTAGCTCCATACACTTCAGATGGCCACTGTACAATGAATTATTTTGACTAGCATACTGTTTTGACAGGGATAGACATCAAATGTTTAAAGAGGTGGAGCCTTACTACATGTCAATTATCTATTGTGTTACTTCTGGTGTGGATACAATTATAAATGGACTTTGAAAATACATACAACATAAACATATAATACTGTATATCAATTCAATATATCAACGGTTTTCCACAAGCTCAACTAAAACAAATACATAATGTCATTGGGATTGGAATAACATCACAGCACAGACCACTAAATCTTTGAGAAGTTCAGTAGTACCTCAAATTTCCATTAGCATCACTAGCTACATAGGCTGAAGATGATCATCCCAGACTTTGACCCATTTTAAAATGTAGGAATCACATTTAGCCTTATAAATTTCTGCAGTTTCAATAACCAGTAGTGACTTTACAGTTCATGTCACAGTTTACTAGACCCAAAATTTGAGAGTAATACTGCATGACTGCCGCATTTCTTCTTGCTTTATGTCTTGCTCACCTCGCAGTCTGTACAAAGTCTGCATCCGTAAGCCTCTTCTTTGTGTGGCTTTTATAAGTTAGTCCACCCTGGCTCCGCAGTACATCACATCTCCTCTGTTGTTAGGCCAGTGTTGGGCTGGAAGTGGACAGATCTGGGCAGCCCATACAGCGTGAAAACTCCTCTCATTAATTCTGCCCAGAAAGACTCGATTACTGCGCTCGGAACCCCTTAGTGCTGAGAGCAGCCTTTCCTATACGCATTGATTTCTTTGGCCCGTTCACCCCTCGCTCCCTCTCTCTGTCCAGGCCAGCTCAGCACACACGTTCCTCCACACTGAATCATCTGAATATCATAATACAGCCTATGATGAATGCTAACTAGACAGCGGGGCCTGTCTGTGATTAATGAAGCCACGGCACTGGTTCACAACAGCAGAGCCGGCGCCTCACAGCCCAAACCACAGATAACTATTCAGTGGGTATTAATCACAGTTAACCAGACACAAGTTTCTTACAGGACAAATGAAGTAGCTTACCAAGGACTTAGAATAAGACCACCGACACCCCCACTGACAGCACACGCACAATAAAAGT